>JAXGGS010483371.1:0-11384 GCA_035585475.1 Armandia brevis
ACACCAAAAATTTCATGGACCAGGGGTACTTTATGTATATAATTGGACCTTTCTTTGGACTCAGTAAGTGAATATGGGTACGCACGTTCAGTTGTAAATTCATAGGCATCAGCTTATTGGGCTACTCCATATCATCACTCACGCCCCCACCGTCAGTTTTCAGCTACTCCCCAGGGAGACCAATAAATATTGTGTTAGCTGCTGTATCAGACTGTGTTCTCAGATGCTGTATTAGACTGTGGTCTTAGATGCTGTATCAGACTGTGGTCTCAGATGCTGTATCAGACTGTGGTCTTAGATGCTGTATCAGACTGTGGTCTTAGATGCTGTATCAGACTGTGGTCCCAGATGCTGTATCAGACTGTGGTCTTAGATGCTGTATCAGACTGTGGTCTTAGATGCTGTATCAGACTGTGGTCCCAGATGCTGTATCAGACAGAGTGGCAGAGAGGGTCTGCTGTCACTTGGATCAAACCATGGGTGGGTTCAAACCCTGGCTGATCCAGTCTCACATATATGCACATGTATAAAAAAAGACTATAGCCTTAGATGTTGTATCAGAATGTGGTCTTAGACGCTGTATCAGACTGTGGTTTTAGATGCTGTATCAGATTATAGTCTTAGATGATATACTAGACTGTGGTCGTAGATGCTTTATGAGATTCCGAAGCTCACCTCAGTTTTTGGGACAGTAAACAATAGATAGGCCATGATAGAAAGACATACACTGTAGTAGAAAGACTAATGCAGATGGCGGGAGCGTGATTGGTGGTGTGTCAAGGCAGATATGTTTTCGCATGATACGTCTGCTATTTACCACAGACGAACACACCACGCTGAGCAATTGTGTCCTGACAATTCTGGGCTTAAGTCTGACTGTGCTGTTTGACACGTTAATCCAAGCCTTGTAATAACAGCCTACATAAGCACACGCAGGCCGAGAAGTTCTATAAACTATTGATCGATTCAGGCTGTAACAGCCCAAAGTAGCCAATATAACCAGTGCTATCTTCACATTTCTGATAGTATCGCCTTTTCCAGTTATTTATGCGCATGTACATACACATGTTTTCGACTAAATTAATACATATGGCTGATTTGGTTAGATTGTACTACACATATCTGTATGACAGATTCCCTCAAATATATTTCAGCTTCAGATATGATACAAGATCTTATCATAATGCTAGCAGAGAAGAAATTGATGAAGCGTTACTTTCTGCATTTACTTATCGATGGTCGATTAGACAGACTGGACCTAAGTATGTGTAAGATGATTGCTAATAAAGATTCCATCATCAACCTAATCACTGTTCGATGCTCGGTCAGTATGCTAAATCCTTCATAGAGCTGTGATAACATTCATTTATAAAATTCCGAACATTAACGTAGTGTAAACCTTTGAATGAATATCTCAGGCTCTTGTAATACATCTTTTTAACTTTCAGAAACTAACCAGACTGAATATTGCCCTTTGCAACCAAGTATCAGCTCGAACTTTGGCGGACATGGTAGATGCTTTGCCGAAGTTAGTTGTCCTGAATCTGAGACAGACTAAGTGTACAGATCAAGTATTAAACAGGATAGGACACACCTGCAAAGATCTGCGTGAGTTAAACGTGTTTGGATGTCCAGTCACAGATATGGGAGTGATGAGTCTGTGTGTGAGCTTCGATCAAAAAGACGTAAAAATCCCCAAATTAGTGAAGCTGGATATTGGCTGTACTGCTGTTACAAGCAAAGGAGTCCAGTACATACTGAAAGAACTGAAACATTTACGCCACCTTGTCTACCCAGATGTATGTGAAGTGCTTTACCGGATACATCATAAAGATTTTGTTGAGGGAGTTCTACCGCCACAAGACAAATGTCATTATTTGCACAACCTTTACCATTCCAATCTTAAGTCAAACCTGTCGCCTGTTGAGAAGAGTATTGAAGTCGCTGTAAATTTCTGTCCGTATGTTACGGAAGTTCATTTTGTCAGGGGGCTTACAAATGAAGCCGTTTTACATTTGACTAGATTAGAACATTTAAAAGTTCTCAACGTGGCTAACAGTGACGAAGAATCAATTACATTTGAAGAAGGCTTATTGCCTTTGCTTCAGGTAAGGGGTGGTAATTTAGACGACCTGGCTCTGTTTGAGATTAACAACTTAGATATCGGAGCTATCGCTGCTCTCTGTCCAAATCTAAGAAAGTTTTCATGCCTAGTGGCAGGATTTCCCCAAGCTCTGTTCCCAATGAGTACACACCCAGAGCTGATAGAGATGATGCTACAGAGTCACAAACCATTTACAAAACTGGAGCAGGTCAGAGTCCTAATTCACACCCAAACAAATAATTTTCCAATTCAATATGTGAAGATATTGACGAAGAATGCGATAATGCTAAAGGAACTTCATTTTGCTTTCGTCCAGTCTCTTACAGATGATGCATTTTTGGACATCACTAATAACAACAAACTGGAGCATATAGAAAAGATAACGTTCGAGTCATGTAACAATATATCCGCGATCATAGCCCATATGCTATTAGATCTGCCGAACAAGTTAAGACACCTGCATCTTAAAGATTGCATGGAAATTACTCGTAGAGATTTCGAAACATATCAAAAGATTGTTAAAGAGAATTGTTATGACATGGTTGTAGACTGGACTTAAATGTTTACCATTTGGAAAGTTGCCCCCGTCACAGTCAATCAAGCTTCCATACTTGGATTATTTTCATGATTATGCACATGTATTGTACATACATGTTGACATATTAATATATTTATTATTTGTAATTACGTTACCCTCTAACTAGCAATGATTAGTTTATCAAATGTGCCAGTAGATAAATGGTGCCTATACTGTTATTTTGTGTGTGTTTTTCTTAGTTGCCATTAACGCCGCATTTAGTGATGAGTCGTTCGCATGTTATTAGAATCCTGCAGAAACAAGTGCACATAGGCGATCACTGTGTACATGTAGTTTATTTAAATTACGAAAATAGCATGTAATCATCGAAATGATGTTTGTCATGAGATGTACTTGATGATTACAAAATGACTGTACAATCTAACATGCAGGGACATGTAGTTGTATTGAGGGTTATTGCCATGATACTACTGTATACTTATTTCCATTTTCGCGTGTATTGCATTTATCATTTCTTTTCTGTTTTTCTCCCTAATGGAACAATTTTATACCGGTAGTTATTTTACGCCCAAAGGAGTCATAGCCTTACCGCACAACGCCTAACGTACATGCATAATGTGAGTGTCATGGGATACAAATAGAACAAACATACAATGTTCATGTACATACATGTACGTTTGCATGAAGAACTTGTCAGTTTAGGTGAGGAAAAAACTAGTGAAGAACTAATTTACCATTATGTTTTAAGTCAATTAAGGAAAGTTATATGCAATGCGAACGTTTTTTTACTGTTAAGTCTCATTATTTCATGTTGCTAATACGAGTATCATAACTATCTGGCATAGTGTGGTGTTAGATATATAATGCGCATCTATTGTATCGAGAGAATGGTCTCCTACTCATGACGATCAGCGTCAAGTATGAAAGAATACGATACACTGAGTACGTGTTTCATCTTTTATTTGTAACTCTTGTAACATGTGCAAACTTGATTGAATTTCTTAAGGCATTGCGACGTAAGCCTTCACATGATTTGCAAACAAATGTGTTTCTCAAATGTATAATAACAGTTTGTATTCTCTACGTGAAGTTGAAATTGTATCCAAATATTTCTAAACTTAAACTAAATGGGGAATCTGTCATCAGACTGTAACAGTTTAGTCTCATCAAGACAATACTAAGCGTGACAATTAATAAATATCCCAGGCGTAGGAACGATCGATACAAAAACTAAATAAATCGACAAAACTGAATTCTTCTACGCGTTCTTATATCCACACATTTACCGTACATGCACGTACATTCAGCTTTCAAATATGAAGCGGATTTTAATAGTCAAGTTATACGTGGATAAAAGTGCGTTATAAATAGGGATACATAACATATTGCTATAGTTACCGTTCGAAATAATATAATCAATGACATAAATAATGTATGCTAAGCTCTACAGTACCCTTCTACAAGTTAAAACAATCACATTTCATGCTTTACAATGGCCACAGACAAACCCCTAATTCATTTTTGGGACAATTATTGTTTTAATAGCCATAGGCTATAACTCAAATATCACATGCGCCCGTAATTATGGCAGCATCTCAATAATAATATTTAAATAATGCTAATATTAATTTTGGTTAGTGTACGGTGTTTGACCAAGTCAAATATATTTTCAAGTGAGTGATAGTGCATTAATTAAACACTGTCATAAAAATACAGTTACGTGGAGATGTTATGATTTAAAAGCACTTATTACTTGATTTGCCGAAATATAAACGATGCAAACCAAGCGTTCTAGGCAATGCAAATGAAATGGTTATTTTGTAACTGAAATAGATAACTGCAGTTTATTTACATAAGACTGATGCACACAGGGCTGGTGTTTTGTTAATGAAATAACGATGTACGTTGTCATACCACACATGCACACCTCACTTATTGTGGACAATAACAGTTACATGTACTAATAGCATAGGTAAACGACTACCGGGTAATCACTTACGTCCGGAATATTTTAATTATGTCTGCGATCTCCTGTCTACATATCGGGCAAAGTGCACCTCCTTTTTGCTTTACATCTTTAGCACACTTATAGCACATGCACATGTGTCCGCAGGTATATAGTACGCAGTCCACATCATTTTCTAAACACACCGAACACTCGTTCGAAGAGTTATCCATAACCTCAGATTGGCCCTCTTTTAAAATGTCAGCTGTTGGTATGGGGGCGTGGGGGTTTTGTTGGGAGGGATGAGGGGGCACCTGTGGGGGACTGGGACCTGGGAGCTGTTGGGATGGCAGCAGTGGGGGAGGGTGTGACGGGGGTGGGGCAGAACGTGGTGGAGGTGTAGGAGTCATGGCCGTGTGGTGGGAGCTTGTGTGTGTAGCGGTTGCAGGAGACTGTGATGCAGAACTTGGTGTACCGACAGGAGTTGGTATCAGAGGAGGGGGGAGTGACGGCGGAGGACCGTGAGCATGACTCTGTGACGTCCGCAGCTGGGGGACTGGTCGATGTTGTTTCGGGGGTAGACTTGGTGGTGTCGCGGCCTCTCCTCCTCTCGCTGATGACGGAGATACCCGCATGCTGCCCGGTGATGTCCGGGGAGGAGGTGGTCTCGGCGGTGGTGCGATACCAGAGGTGGCTGTAGGTGATGAACCCTGACCTCTTGGTGGCGGTAGAGCCACGGTCAAACCTGATCTACCGGGAGGTGACATGCCAGGTAACATCAAACCTGATAATCAAACACAATTAACACCTCAGGTCAAAACAAGTGAAGTTTTATGTAATCTAAAAATCCGGATGAGTCAGGACAAGAGTTAACTTACCGAGTAATTTGATTTTTTGAGTACTGCCATAAACATCAAAGAATGCCCACATCGGCAATGTTTTGTCTATGTGCATCAATGTAGCGATTGTATGACCATTTTTACCATATCTTACTTCTCCTAAAATGTATTAATGAAATGTATTGGAATAATTCCCAATCTCATATACATCATGGTTTGTTCTTTTAAATTCGAGAGTGAATGTATCTTAATAATATTCGGTTATCAAAACAGCTTTTACCTTCCTCCGTGAGGTGAAAACTCAATTCGTCACCAATTTCCGGCTGCGCGCAAACATCTTTATTGACGACCCAGTACTCGGCTCTATCCAGCAGTAAATCCGAATCATCCGGGAGCTCGTCCTGTTTGACAAAGTTGGGATCAGCAGCAGTCATACCGAAGGCGAGGCCACCGACATACGCCTTGTCGATGGCGAGAATCTGTATCACCAGTTTCTCGCCACACTGTAGAGGCCTGTGCGTGAATACGTATCCATTACAGTAATCCTCCACTAGTCTGGCGGCTATTGTTTTATCTGCCGACAAGCACACGTTACGTCCCGTTGTCTTGTGCAGTGGGATCGGGTAGAGTGGTGATTGTGTGTGATATCTGACGGTCGGTAGTCCGGTCATCCCTTGAGCAGCAGCAGCTGGTGGGGGCACGTTGGCGCGAGGGTCCCCTGTGATTGCAGGCCCGCTGTTGCTTTGAGCATTGTAAGGAGAGGGCGGCATCGACACAGTCTGTTCTTGAAATGTTAGCTGCTGTTGAACTGCCCTCGTTAAGTCCGGAGAACTGGTTGTTGCGCCTGGTGCTAGATTCGGGTTTGAGCTGAAGTTGTTCAGTTGTCTACCGTCTGAAAACAGGAGACACACTTACTAGTCTATCTGCGTGTCTACTTTTACAGTTACTGCCTGTCATTGTGAGATAATGATAACGGAAGTAATTTCTCAGAAACAGGATACTTTCACAAATGGCCTAATTTCCCGGTTTATCAGCTAGTATGATAAATTGTATAAACACTAGAAACGCACACTTCGATAATCTCATAGTGAATACTTTTTTTATAGAGACACATACATGGATCATGAATAATGTATTTATATTTTTCTTAAATATTACCGTAATATATTATATCACATATACTTACCAATAAATTCGACGGCTGTGGAGTTCCCATAAATGTCTATAATGCCCCATAGCATCCCGTTTGTTGCAACACCACCGAAGAAGACGCCCTTCTCTTCTCCATTAATGCCAAACATCACATCACCATTTCGAGCAGCGTAGTAGTAAAGTATAATTCCTTGCTCCGCGAATCGTTCAGGCAGAGCTTTCGCCCAGTAGCCTGGTTTATTTGTAAGGTCAGGACACGCATAGCGTGGTAGGTCCGCTGGATTTAGGGTAGCTGGGTCCTGGGCTGTGAACCCAAACCGTATCACCCCACTCCAACTAGTTGAAACTTCACTAAATTTAACATAAACACGTTCATTTACGGGGATTGGTCTGTCGCTGAAACATATTCCCTTGCAAAAGCTTTCTACACGCTTAGCCTTACGGCGGTCTTGAGTCAGCTGCACATTCTCGCTGTGAATGTTATGAAATAAAAGGGGACAGCCCTTCATAGTGGCGTTTCCAAGGTCCCCTGAACCTGAAAACATAAAAACTAAAGATTAATCAAAACCCCAATGAGAAATCAAAGGTTAGGGTTGCTGTATGTAAACCCTACTAAATACTAAACATACCAAATGTACATAAGCAGCAGACATATATTTGTACATGTATATCAAATACATCCTAGTCTAAGAGGCTTATAATATGATATAAATTATGAAAACTGTTAAAATTATACACATTTCAATGGTTTGACCATGTGATTTTGAGGGGACAGGACATGTAGATACAGCGCAACAATTTAACCCTCATGTAACTGTATAATCACAATAACTGGTCCAATTTTATTACAATCATTTGGCGATCGGATCAGACCTCCTGACGAACCTGTGTTACAGACAAAAGCATGGTAATGGAACGTCGTGTTTGTCAGGCAAACTCCAGACCGAATTTACAACCAGCCAGAAGCTTCAATATGTGATGCATGTTGTGCTTGCATAATATATGGTACAGTAACAGAAACGCCTAAATCAGTGTATCAAATGCTAAATTTACCATTCTGACGTTTGAGTTACAATACCAAATACCACCCATTTACATGAATGTACACACAGTTTTAACTGGCCCCGTGTAGTCGTTAGTATGTACTAATTTTAAGTATCGACATATTTTATTCATGTACGAAAGGAACACTTTTGATGGGCTTAAGCATCAAAGGCAGCCAGTCCACAATGCACAGTATCCTAAAGGCATTCTACCACACGATGCTTCCCATGCTACACTGTAATTATTCTGTAATGTCAATACCCCGATTTATTAGTGGAAAACAATATCCCTCCTGACGTGCGGGATAGATTTAAATAACGGTACTATGGACAGACTGACAATGCAGCACATCTGCAAAAAGTCTGAGAGCACTCAAACCGGGATACCTAGGGTGTAAACTTGTGGACTGTATTCGGATCACATAAATCATGTTAAACGATGTAAAAAGAATCATCATAACTGGATGAATGTTCATGGAATCGATTTTTTTTATAAAACTCTTTACTGTTATACACATTTTAGAAAAGAAATTATCGGTATGCTTGTGCTGTTTCAAACTGCGAACAACTGATATGGTCCGTCAATGTCTTTACTAATGCATGTATGACAAATTACCTCATGAATGTGCGAGTGTTGATCTTGAGGTAATTGACTGTAAACAATCAGCTTACTCATAGTCTGTGCTTAACATGTGACTCAAAGTACAAGTTAAGTTCAACATTGTCGATATGAGTGACTTATCAAAACGTTTGCGTGTTCACTTAATTATAGGTGCATACATGTACATATTATATAGAGCACATGGAACGCACGATTGTAATGGTGTATGCATCTTCTGTGTGCATTTTTCAAAATAAAAAGGTGTCCATCGCAACTGTGCCACTTGAAGTGTTTAATAGGAGATTATTTATGGCAGAGTTAAACCGTTACACTGAAACCAAACTATATGACCACTTATCGTGGTTTCACTTTTGATGGTTGATACCTACCTACCGAGAAAACGAACAACAACTACATGGACACATATCCGTATCGAACAAAATCCTCAATATCAAACCAGCAGAACGAGACAAGCGATTCACGTTCCATTACTAGGAACCATTTAATATCAGCTCTGAGATTTTTTATGGATTAGTCATGCTATTATCGTCCCGACGGCAGCGAAATCAATACATAACGTATGGCTTGAAAGACAATCTTACCAATCTGTTCACTGAATTTTGCCAGCTAAGCACAACACGTATTTGTTTGTAATCCTGTCATAAGGAAACGTATTACCGTTATCGCATAACATTGTGTATACATACTCCTGAAGTAAAACACGTCCTTGTCCTTAGTGAATCGATACCGTTATTCCCCACTGCCAAGTAGATTTATAATATGGCACCACTGCTGCATGAACATTCATCGCACTCGCACTACACTATGTTCAATCTGCCAACCGTTCAAAAGCATGACTGGGTTTTAACCGTTCTATTGACTGACACATCCCCCACTTGCACGGGCAAATACATTGTTTAGTACTTACGCCTCACAGACCTGACCCAAATAGAATGAATGACCTCGGAAGTAGTTTAAGCCTGGATTAATCATTCTTAGACTACCAGTTCATGATTCAATATCAATTCAATTTTACATATGTTGCATAGGGTAGGTGTTTCTTCCGTTTTTATTTCTGAGTAGGAGGGGGCGACAGTGTTTTTTACCACAATAAAATCGGCGGTGCGGAAAGCTTAAATTTTTTAAATTAAGATTTTTTTTTAAAATAAATGTAACAATAGGCGTTAGGGTGTATATGGTATATTGATATACATTGATATATGATATATGATATTTATGATATAAGCGTGTGTACTTATCTAGTATTTGATGGTTAATGTGATTAGTGATTACTGAAAATCATCGAATTCTAGGAAACAGAATGGATTCTTGACTAGCTTGTACATGTTACTATGATGTTAGTTTCCAAAACAGCTGCGATTTGGCTGCTAAGCCTTTAACATGTGTGGGAGGGAGCTGGCGGAATAATTTTCAACAAAAACGATGGTGCAGCAAGTTTCATTATTATCTTAATTGCTATCGAAGATGGTGCAGCAGGGTTGTTTTTTCTGGAAGGCATGGTATGGCAGGTAAAGGTGATTTTTAAACCACATAGACAGGGGGTGCGGTGGGTTTCAGGCTCCGGCGAACTGGCCATAGAAGCGATTTATAAAGGATGCCATGTAGCCTTACTACAAGAAGGCAAACTTCGAGGGAATTATACTTCTCATAAAGTATCATTCTCAATTTCCCCCATTGTTAAATATATTTCAGCTGCATCTACATACGTGGCAAGGGCATGTACTCTTGAAGAGTTCATAAATAGCACAATACAACATGCACTCGTGTGTTTATCTGGACAATGAGGTTGCAGTGGGGTATGTGACATATGCATTAAGTACAATTTAATTAGCTCAATGTTTAATTATGTCTTCCTGATCATTATACTATGGGCTTATTTCTAGTCAATATGTGATAGGGTGTTGGGATGGCGGTGGTATTGACGAAATACAAATACATACCACATCTACCGTGGTTAGACTGAAATGCAAATTTGAGACCGACACGGTAAAGCTATTAATGAATCAAATATAGTTGTAGTTGTTGAATTGGCTTTAAATGACTGAGAAACCGCAAACATTATTGCTTAGGTTGAACATGGTTAATACTCAATAACAAAAATAATGCCTTAGAAAATGACAGGGAATAATTGAAAACGGTAGAACATTCACTAAGTTGCCTGGTTAGTGATATTAAACGGTTGGACGAAATAAACTTTAATGGCCCACTTTAATACGGTGAGTATGATAAAGCTTTTCCCTAGAGTGTATAGTGAACGTTGCATACAGGCATGCCATCTCTCTGATCGAGATTTGTCAATTTATTTACAAAATGTATATGATATGATCTCCTAAGCAATTATCCCTGGTCGTCTTTTGGTTTTGGCTGCGAATAAACTAGTTTTGTTCTCAGCTCAGGAATACCCGTTCATATCAACAGTTATGGATAAGATAAGTTCCGACGGTATACATATACATGTACCTGATGATAAATTATACGAGATAACAAGTGTCTTCCTGGAAACACACATCATACTAAAATTCGGGAAGTACTACTAAGTAAACAGCAAACAATTCTAAACAGATATGTTCATATTCACATAATTTTCTCTGAAGGGCGGAGTGAGGTTGGACAGGTGCGTCTCTGGTCTCTCGTAGGCGTGTGTATTAGGGTGGTGGTGGTGGTGGTGGGGGGGGGGGGGGTTTGTCCCATCGAGTATGAGAATACGTTTTAGCATCAATTGCAGTTTGGAAAAGGGCAATGGAATGACGTACCTACACGGCGTCAAAGGACTGTGTAACATGTGTGCCAGTACAATTTGTCGACCCCAATATTCCTACAGTACTGCCCAAGAAATGTATGACAAGGTTTACAAACCTCTTCCTGGCTGATTAGTATTGCCCATATCCTGCTTCCACCAACCTAGGAAGAGTCCCTCATCGTTGAAGTAAGCCTTGGTGTATTATCTGAGGAAAGCAGACACTTGTTAATAAAATGTATTAAACAAATTTTCCTAAAAAGATGCTAAATGGCCAGCATCGGTTGAAATCTCTACTATTGTACCGGAAATCTAAATGCAATCGGTTTCGATGCATTGTGGGAAACCTCAATTTATACTACTTACCTTAAACTTTGACTTGCCTAGCTGCATAGGAGATTTTA
>JAXGGS010483815.1:0-11380 GCA_035585475.1 Armandia brevis
GCACCACTAAAATGTGTTTGTAATCTCGTATAGAACCACCATGTCATTGACTGCTAATAACAGGATCCCTTAGACAGACAAGTCCGAGCGTGGTGTTGTATCTTACGACTATTATTAAAATAAAACTAGGGGACCATTACAAGTTTGACATCCAGTACGCGGGTTCTGCTTTATGAACTTCGCGGATATCGTAAAATGACCCTAGACTAGTTTACAGCGCACACTTTATTCATAGTGCAGAAGTCTGAGAAAAAAAGCCAGTTAAGCAAAATTCCGATGTCTGTACATACATATTGATTGATCTGCCGATTGTGTGACGAGTTGTGCACTCAGTCGGCATTGGCATTCTAAGCTCTAATTAAACACTCTGGCTTTGGTAGTAAACAGTCGTCACACCCCAGTAATATCGGTTATTTATAACACCCGACGCAATCCATTTGCCACCTATGTTTTCGAACTGAACTGACTTAGGCCATATAAAATTAATAAGTTGTTTCTGAGGCCCCGCCCACATGGGCCTGAGACCCCCCGTCCCCTTCTTTTTATTTGGTAAATCGCGGAAATATAAAAAAAAAAACGCCGCCCCTAATTTCACAGAAAACAAAACAAAAACAACCTACCGCCCCTACTTAACAAGGAGGAAAAAAAAGAGAAATCAAGAAATTAAAAAAAAAATCCCCCAAACCAACTCACACACAAGAAATACCCCACAAATGTGCCTAAACCCCTAAAAATGGTCCAAACATTTAAAAAAATAAAAAAAGAAGGCACCTGCCGCCCCTACTGATTCGCGGGCTCGTTAAAAAAAATATTAAAAAAACCTGCCGCCCCCTCCTTGGTCCCAAAAAATAAATTAAAAAAATGACCTGCCGCCTGCACTCTTCCTCTCAGGCAAATAAAAGCCTGAGAAACAAATTATTAATTTTATGGGGCCTTATCTTGTTTATTCTGAGCAAGCTTGTATAGCCCGCAGTCATTATATCAGATATTGTCACTTTTACTCAACTCATGCACAGGTTATTCTAATCATAAAAAAAGGTAAAAAAGACTGGCCGTTTAATCAACCACTTCCATAGAAATACTGATTTTAACTAATAAAAGTAACATGCATTATACAAAAGACATGTATGTAAAGTGTATATTGAGCATTATTAGTTCTGTTTATTGTAGATGAAAAAAGATGTTTGTTCGGATGTTTTTTGCTAGCTGAGGATAATCTAAATTTCGAATGGTGGCGTTGCATGTGATACAGATAAGATGATCTCCGATCAATAACATTAATCCGTAGGGGATACAGCTGACCCGTGCATCTCACTCAGGTATGTGTAACCACGAGTGGTGTCAATAACATCGCAGTTAGACAACCATGCCGTGACAAACACAGACAACTGATACGACGTAAATATAAGACACACAAACATGCAAACAATAAACACTGCAACATTCACAATTAACTTTATTGTTCAACATGTTCATCGTTGGAAAACTAATGAGATTTCATAAGTGATAGATTATGAATACATCAATGATGATTTAATGATTCCTCAGCGGTATCAAAACACATGTGATATACCTCCAGCTTTATATCAGCGCCCAATTCTGAATGATCATTTTGCAAAACATTCATCAAGTCTACAATGAAACATAAACAAGTAAATGTATCACTCGAATGAACTGAAATTAGTTATCGACATCGTAGATTCATCACATGACTACTAAATCAAGTAATTATCAGAAACCAACCTCCAGAATTGATACACGTGAGTATAGCACGATCATTTCCATCAAATTTTAGCTCTCTGTGTGCCGATTCCGCTGCGCCTTCATCACAATCGAACCAGATTTCTACGGCATCTCGATCAATATCAGTGAGCCCTGTCACTAATATATCCCGAACTTGATCAATTTGATGAGCTGAGATCATAGTCCCCTCAAAGGGAGTCGAGCGTGTAAAATGCTTCACTTGTTCAAAATCTAATAATTGTAAACATATCAAAGGTTAATTGTTGAGAAAACCTTCACCAACAATTTAAAAACTAATATAGTTTGAAAACACAGTACATACTAACCAATATGTCCAATAAATGTAACTAGAGCCACCCTGTCGACTACCTTTATTCTAGACACGAAGCATTTTGATGCGATCGACGTGTATTTCTTGATGTTATATTCATTAGCAGATGCCATGGGGAGGTGATGAATGCAAATTGACTTTGGGTCCGCGTCAATACATTTATAATTTATTTCGGGTCTGGGCTCCATTAGTCTAAAATATAGACTGTGTCTGGCGAGGGTATGTGGATTTCTAGCCACCACGCATCTTGAATCTGGTTATGCAGAAATGTAAAGACATGTATTTCGTGTAGTTACATGTGACAACTGTGATGTGAGCTATGGAAGAAATCGGTCCAGCACACCATTGCAACGGGTTCTATGCCCTATTGGTGCATACTATCAATATTATGTATGCCTACTTGGTCCATGCATGTACATTGTGCTGAACTGTGACATTCATTATATGGATGTATACGTGAATATATACCTTCTCCAGTCCCAGTTGTTATAACGGCCCTCTTTCGCTGTCCGTCCACAAAAACGTTGAAAGGCGTCGCACATCCACTCCTCTCCTCCTTCATGAAATGCATTTTGAGTGCCTTCGCATCTATGCCTCCTGGCACGTCATCACAAATCACTGCCCTTGGACCATTATCTACGTCAATAATAGGAGTCAATAGACCCGTTCTCAGATCTCCATATTCGGGATCAAAATTTGTATCACACCATTAACCAATGGTGGCAGGCGGGCACTTTTCTTGGCTGATGCTATGTTGACAATGGGCCCAACATGTATTTAGTCTTATTTCGTCATGTTAGGGCATAACATTATGGGGATCGAAATTAAGGTGAGCCTAAAGGTTTGATTACAAGTTTTGATAAGTATTTTTCAAGTTAGACACTTCTCAATATATTTTTTGGGCGTCATCCATACTTTATATCTTGAAATAGCCCGCCTCACACCATTCTCTTGAGCCAGGTGCAGGCCTTAACAATCCTACACGACCTAACTGAGAACGGGTCTATTGTACCTAAATAAAACAATTTTCATTTAAGGCATCAACGTTATTTGTCCTCATGGATTTGACGGCCCTCTGCATGCAAAGAACCCCGGCTTTAGGTCTCATGGCCTACAAATTATCAATTCCCGATTTGTCATGTGACCCAGTTGAAATACAGAATCTACTACATAAACACAATTACAATATGCATTCCCTCCTGATAAATATTGATAATTGATCGCTTTCGATAAGGCCCCATAAAATTAATAAGTTGTTTCTCAGGCTTTCTTCAGGAGTGGAAGAGTGCGGGCGGCAAGTCAATTATTATTATTTATTTTTTTGGCGAAGGAGGGGGCGGCAGTGTTTTTTGTTATTTTTTTCCGAAAAAGGGGCGGCATTTTTATTTTGTAAAAAATATTTGGCCCATTTTTAGGGTTATGGGGCACATTTGTTGGGTATTTCTTGTGTGCGAGCGGATTGGGGGATATTTTTTTTTAATTTCTTGATTTTTTTTTCCAATGTTACATAGGGGCGGCAGGTTTACAAAAATAAATCTGTGAAATTAGGGGTGACAGGTTTTTTGTGTGTGTTTTTTTCCGAGAAATTAGGGGCAGTAGGTTTTTAAAAAAAATATCGCCATATACTAATAAAAAGAGGGGGGCGAGGGGTCTTAGGCCCATGCAGGCGGGGCCTGAGAAGCAACTTGTTAATTTTATATGGCCTAATGGAAAATATCTTAATAATGAAATGTAAAACATTTATATTTGTCATGCCACACGGGGCTCTCAATAGAGCTGTTCTAATGGAGTGCTGTTCTTATGAACATGGTTGGCAGATCGCAAAATTCATCATCATCAAAACAGACATTGTTCTGCTGCCAGTTATTTTCATTAATCATGATAGCTGTTTTGTTGCAAAAATAGAATTTGTCAGCTTAATCATGAACTAAATTGGCAAAATAAGCAGAGAAAGAGACAAAATTATAAAGTTATTGAAGGACCTGCTGTAAGACATATTGAATCCATTACTATGAGTGAAATATTTAGGGGAAAATGCATCTATTCTTCATATCATTCTGCTACATGCATTTTAAGGAGCTATTCTGCTGCCAGCTATTTCTAACACTCGCTGCCAAAATTAAAATGAGTTCCTGTCTGACAAATAAGAACAGCTATTTTAAAAATCAAAATATATAAATTACATATATTTTAATTAATCTAATAAGTAAACATCATATGACAGGCTTATGATACTTTAAAAAACATATTAAAATTATTACTGAGAACCCCTGTGCCACAGGCATGTTATCATAGCGGAATAGGTATATCTGAAACATGTAAAAATACAAAAAAAACACAAGAGCAACACAAGTTGTTTTGCTTAAAACCCTTTTCATACCCAACGATATATACTTTAAGGTCATTATTATCTGTACTGATATCCTGGGTCCTTTTTATGGTAAGAATAATCGAAATAATAATCCCTACCGGAATACAAAATTCTTGCCATACTCTGACTGCCACAATATTTCAATATTTCAGAGACTTTCGAACCATCATTGAATGCATTACATTTGTACAAAGTGTAAATCTAAGTCATGTATAAGAAAAATACTTAAAACAATGTTAAATCTACCTGAGCCATTTTCATCATTCGGAATCTCGTAAAATCGGTCTGGGTGAGAATCGAGGAACCTGAAATAATGCTGTAACTTCTAAGGATATGCATAGGTGAATTCTGTAAATGAATTTCAAACATGTTCTTGTAAAATGTGAAAGCTAAGCAAAGAATCAAAGTTTCTAACATTGACTTAATCCTTTCTGCTGAGAACCTATCAGGTGCGTTGAAACATACGGTGGCGTTGAAAATATCTATCATTTTATTATGTCGTTTAACATGCTTCGTATACTTATCCGAAAACTGTGGAAGCAAAAGTTCACATAACTTTCTCCTAACAAAATGTTCTTCTCTCAGTGCTATGTTCTCATCCCGAGCTTGGCGGTATTCTTTTCGGTATGGGCTTTCTAAATCAGGGTTCAATAAGCAAAACAAAACACAACCATATGCCCATATATCAACTAGATAGCATTCCATCTTCGATGGAGGTTTTACCCTTCGAACTAAACTTTCTGGGGCTAAGAAACTGAAAGTTCCTTGTTGTAAGTGGTTGGTAGCTACTGAACACTGTTTGAAATGTGCACTGATCCCAAAATCGGCGATTTTACAACGAATTGGTGCATTGTCTTTCTGATTATCTATCAAAATGTTGGCTGGCTTGAGATCTTTATGGGCGATACCTTTGCTGTGTAAAGCACAAAGTCCTTCAGCAACTTGCTGAGCAATTTTAAGAAATATTTTTTCTTTTCTGCTGAACTGCTCAACCCATCTTTGATCATGCAGGTGGTAAAGAAGTTCTTGCAAGTTTGAACAGCTTATTCTAATATCATGATTGTATTGACTAAAGTCAAATAACATTCTTTCCATGATTAGCCCACACTCATTATCTTTGATTGCTATTCCATAGAATTTCACGAACAGATGCTCGTTTTTTTGGCACAATTTTAAGATGTTGATTTCATTCTCAAATGGCTGCACAGCAAATTGAGAGTGTCTAGACCATTTAACGGCAACAGACGTGTCTGAAAATCATTCGTATATGTTCTTATTACCGAGATTCATGTTAAATTATTTCCTCCAAATAAATCCAAATACATAATGACGTTACCTAGAATGTTGTTTGAAATTTGGAGATTGGGGAATGACTGACTCCCTATTTCTTGAACACATCCATAGGAGCCTTTCCCTATGTCTTTAAGTGTGGAGAAAATTTCACTATCAAATTTGTATAAGACGATATCGTGGTTTTTCGAAAATGTTTCTACCATTTCCTTGCTTTTTGAGCACGTCTCAACCAAATTCATTGGCGATACTGTAATTAATATCAACCGTTAATCAACTATAGAATAATTGCTTAAATGATTCCCGAAGACAACATTACAAAAATACAAGAATGTATATTAATTATAAATCACATCAGATGCCACAGTTTGTTAAAAATGTATTTGATTGTGTTCTTACGGCTTATTGTTTCGTTAGTTCTCCTACAACCACCTATTTCTAGGATAAAAATGAAAAAGGATAAGCAGCTTTAAGGTTATAACGGCGACCCATACGACTGATAACTCACTTGCTATACAAAAGATCAGCACAAGAGTAAGACAAATTAAATGTGGTTAACTTCATGATCATATTACCATTAATGTCGTTGTTATATGTAGGCTTTTCATCAGTGTCACCTTTAGTGGGTACATATAACATCTAAAAAATGTGTTTAAATTAGTTATAAACACTTTATCTGGTATACTTACATTGATAAATATTAGTAGAACTGCTTCAAAAATGGGTTATTATAATACAATGTATAAGTGCTGGGTAATTCAGATTTATACTCATAGTTAAGCATATATCCATCTAGTCACCGGTATTTCCTCCTCACTCGTTATAGGCTGTCTATTAACGGTTGGGTCGATGCATTTTTCATTTAGGTATAATTCTGAGAAACAAATTGATAGCTGAATGAACCATGATAATGTTATCAATTTGATATATATGTATATAAAGATTTCATGATAATCACTGATGATTGATAGCATCATTATCATTAAATTAATATTACTGTTGTCTCCACTCGGTTCATTTATAGGGCATAGCGGCGTCTGTTTCTGTGTATATTAATAAGAACATCGTTGAATATATCACCTAGTCGGTAAATGTAGTAATCAAGTAAAAATAAGAGTTAAGAGAAAATAAGACATTTTTTGGTACATCTACCTCATGATCAGTCTCACCGACCGTTCGACAATGTTTAAGATAATGGCGACGGCCAAAAACTATTGCAACAGTTGCCCCGACAGTCAACAAAACTAAAACTACAGGTAGTATCACCGTCAGATAGGTTGTTTTTGTTGACATCGAAATTGTTTCCAGTTGGTCAATTTGGCACTTATTCCTATTAGCTCCTTCATCAGGACCTTAAATTTAAAGATTTCGTAAAAAGAGGTTATGGCACAACGTTCATTATCAACACCTGAATCAAAGGGTCTGATATATTCACCAAATCCTGTTGCTTCCAGAAAGTACTCGTTCTTCGCTGTCTTCCTCATTGGATGATCCAATATTACTGTAATTGAGTAATTACCCGCCTCAGGGAATAGAAAGGTCATGTTACATGAGGTGAAGTCAGTGTAGTGATTTCGGCATGATACGCTGCGATTGTCGTCAATATATAAATGAGCATTCAATTCTGTATCGCTTGGCGGTAGCATGACGCCAAAGAGGCAGGACACCTTGGTGGGAGCACAATACGTCTTATTTCCAAGTGGATATATGTGACTATGGTGAATGCTTGGGTTAAAATAAGACTCGCCGTCAGGACAACCTAAAATAAAAGATTTTGCACTTATTAAAAGTTGTAACTGTTATTGACCAAGACCACATAATAGCAATGAATTGTTTCTTATTGTATTAATTTGCCTGAGCGGAGGGAGAGGGGGGGGGGGGGGGGGTTGGCCGCAGAGCTTGGAGTAGGAAAGTTGTTTTCATTTATTAATTGTTGGCCGTGGTCCGTGCGACAGGTATCTGTTATATGGTTACGGGATGTGAAACGGGTACAGTGATGGCTACGCTCTGCGAGTTGCATGTTTCAAGCTCATTCTACAAATTACAAAAAGGACTGCATACGCTCTGCATCATCTGCATCATCTTCTGGGTCGAGGTGATAGTAATATATACAGATCTTTGATTACAGTACATAAGTTGATAGATTGCGAAATTTGTCCTTACCCTTAGAAACATTAAGATGAAAATGTAGGCTTGCTTCATCACCTTTAGGGTCGAAGTAAACAATACTTTGATATGATCCAGTGTTGTTGAACGTTACATCAGGAATAAAGACGCCAGCGTCACCGCACAAGCTATAGTTGTAATTACTTTTGGCAACACCGAGTTTGTCCACTTTAAGAACGGTAATAGTTCCACTACCATCGTTCATGGTCACAAAAATGGAAGCTATGGATAAGTTGGATTTCTTGTGGATATTCCATTTCAGGCATATATCATCCCCTTCACACACTGCATCGCGGGTTGGCGTCGCTGTGAAATGCCCTGGGACAGACATGTGAAGTGATTTTATATTTGATATATATTTTCAGTTTAATTCATCATGAATATGAACGTGTATATTACTTACCTTTATCAGACACAGCGAATGCGAACCATACGATATGTAAACATAAGACAAAGGTACATGCGACTGATCCAACGATTCCAGCCATCTTTATCAACTATGCGTAAGACAACCAACCTGTTGTCTCCTGGTGGTGTATGATCCTGAAACGTTTAGAATAGATCTCGGATTTTAGTATCGATCTTTCAATATATATCCGATGTAAATTGTATGGCTTCTCTCTTTATACAGACACAGCAGAATTATGGAGCAGTACTGCATGGATAATCTGAATCAAAAGAGTAGTATAAGCTTATCCTTGAACAAAATATGATAGATATCCTAGCTACCATCATCCGATTCATTACTCCAAAAAGGAAATATATACTGCTTCATATGAATCCCAGGAACGATAATCATTATAATTATCTATAACTGGCAAATAGATGTCTCAAAAGAGCATTTGTCTATACAAGAACAATTGGTTTACCGAAAATAAGAGCGATGTCATGCAGGAAAATGAGTTTCCGGGTCTGCACAAAACAAGGAAGCTAGGCCCTATCAGTCGAATACGCTTACGACTCATATAAGATGTCTACACATAGATTGACTGCCCGGAGTTACTGAGACACCTGCACCCATGGCATTTATGATACTGTATATTTTTTACCTAGGGTTCCTGTCACAAGGTGAGTTTTCTACGACTGATATCTAAATGTCTGATAGTTTTATTCAACGTGATGTGGCGGATTATGATAAATGTTCACTCTTTTAAATGAGCGCGTCATTTCGGTTGGCAGCCTTGTATAACCTGATGTATTATGCGCGTCAGAAGTGGCACTTGCCTGGATGCCCTCTTCAAACAAAATAGGAAGCGTCCAGAGAAGTAAATCATAATAATTGAAAAAATCATTCATATGGTGATAAATAGACTCATATTTAAAGTGCCAATCATTAACGTACCAACTGTTAAAATTATGGTTCGCATCAGCTGACCTTGAAAAAATGTGTATGGCCCAGAACTTGATATTTATATCAATTTTAGAATCCGCAACCTTTGTAAAACAGTATTGTGATCCACTTCATTTATAGGTTTGTATTCTGAAGCAAGGGAAGTTTTAGCCCATATAGGACAAAATGTATCTCTAGAATGGCGTTTTGATCATTATGTCAAACCGGAAGACATCGCGTTTGTACGGAACTCGCAAGGGGTCAACATTATCAGATACGCACTTGGAAGGAAATCCCGCGACACGGAAGATGATCGATTCATACCAACAGGGAATGGCTTCAGTTCGTTTGGGTTTCTCTTGGTTAACTGTACGAAAGGCGATTCTGGGCCATACACATTTTTTCAAGGTCAGCTGATGCGAACCATAATTTTAACAGTTGGTACGTTAATGATTGGCACTTTAAATATGAGTCTATTTATCACCATATGAATGATTTTTTCAATTATTATGATTTACTTCTCTGGACGCTTCCTATTTTGTTTGAAGAGGGCATCCAGGCAAGTGCCACTTCTGACGCGCATAATACATCTGTTTGGCCCAGACCAGCTGTTTACATCAGCGGCACGGTCACACAAGGGATTAATACATCGTTGTCAGCGATCTCGGATCCTGCAAAATTAAACAGTACGTACAAAATTATGAAGATAATTGTAGATCAAAACAAACTCAAACAATTCAGCCGCTCGATCATACATGTCATCCTGATAAATTTAGTTTTATCCGACATGTTCTACTTCTAGATGAACCACGACCTAATTCAGACTCGATGAGGGTACTTAGTGTTCCCATGATGATCGCTGTGAGTGTAGCAAGCATCATTATTCTAGGATTAATTGGATTGGTCATTTGCCTCACCTACAAAGTCAGGTATATATTTTCAATGATGGTTTGAAGAAACAAATATCTATAATTGTACCGTCGCTTTTCCACTCTTATGCTAACCGATATAAAGTATTTTATAAACGCTGGATCACCGAGTCGGTTACCAATTCGACCGTTATTGTTATTGTAATTATTTCATAAGTTACATCGCTTGCAACAATTACATCCATATAATCAAAAACTAATTTGGCATCAATCGTCTTCCAGCAGTGTTGCATTAACTCAAGCATATACTCGTTGAAGCATGTGCGTGTACGTAAATATGTTTCTAAGCATTCGCTTCATGTGGAATAACTTTACTTTCAATCTAATCATTGCATTTAAGTATGATACTCTTTATCTGTTAGGAGGTACGCGAGGAGAATTGGCTCTGACGCCAGAAAACCATCGACCGATGAGCTCTCTGACTCAAGTGGCATTAACCCTTATGAACCCATGTATCACTCAATTCCGAACGTATCTAGATTATCAGGTAAATACCAAGCACTTCAAACAGAGCATGTCTATGTAAATGATCAAAATCGTAAAAATATTTGTGGAAACAGATTGTCAGGAGACACGAGGAACTTCAAAAGCGTCAGTACTAGCCATCTGTGTATCGGAAGGAAAAGCGAAAAAAAAATACACGCCGCATATCTTATCCCTGAAAATACAAAAAATTGACATAACTTTAAAATACTAAGAAGCTTATAGATAAAAGTATGTCATAATTATTGATGTACATACACTTAGTAAAGCTTGTAGATTCAATTTGTTTGATATATAGAAATTTGAAAAAACTTAACTCAATAGATCTATAGGTCATACATATACTCCGTTCGTTACTTGAAATAATAGTCTTATGATGTTTCGGGTTGAAGATATATGCTACACATATTGACTCGTAAGCATATTATATAAGCCATGCACAATTTACGCACGCACAATGTACATCCGAACGTTGTATCACATATTACACAATATGTCGTAATAAAAGTAAATGTGTAGACATTGCCAGTATTGACAAACGATGATACGTATGTATTTACCTTAAGATTTTTGATTATTGCATGCATTTGATGTACCCGATTGATCTAACTCTGTCATTTACTCTCAACTGTAATAAATGTTGGATGAACTGAACATGACTAAGGCCCCATAAAATTAATAAGTTGTTTCTCAGGCTTTTATTTGCCTGAGACAAAGCGTGCGGGCGGCAGGTCAAG
>JAXGGS010483926.1:0-11377 GCA_035585475.1 Armandia brevis
GGTAAAATCACCTGAACTATATATTTTGCTCCGTTTCAGGTTGGGTGCCTCTGATTCTCGATTAGAAATTAGCGGTGTGAGCGGAATAAGTGATATATTAGGGGAGGTGATTGCCACTGGCGATGTAGACATCAAACAACTCGGATTTACACAAAAAGAAAGCGACGCTCTGGTGGAAAGAGCCATGTAAGTACATTAGACAACTCTTGGATAGCGGATAGTAGTATTCTTTAGTTACTTGGGCAATAGCAATTTCAATACAATTAATTGTCTATTATTAAGCTACCTATTTCATCGTATACTGAACGAACATGTTTTTTTCCATTGCAGTAAATCGGCCAGAAGTAGCGGTAGGCTAAGTCACGATGAGCTGCATAAAATATTACATGAAGCAAAGAAGCAGAAGAAAGATGATCAGCAGAAGAAACAGGTGCAGGAATGGATGGAGAAAAAACGCCGAGAAAGATCAGAGGACTATAAGAAACGCCAGTCCGAGTTGAGGGAAGCTGAGAGACAACCTTACCAATCCCCAGCCAAGGATACGGATGATATGAATGCGGTATGTGGTCTATTTAATTATTTGCTCTATTTTCGTAAGTAAAATGCATCTCTTAAAACAGTACTCAGATTTTAATTATCTTGCGTGCATTTTTGCAGACAAAAACCATTGATGTCACCAAAGCGAGGAGCATGAGAGAGAAACGAGCTCAAGACAACATTGAGAAGAGAAAGAAGCAGGCCAGTCAGTTGATGGGCACCATTCTGGCTGACCAGGTGAATCAGCCTAAAGCCGAACCCACGTGGGCGTGGGACGAGGTCCCTGTCGGCGGTAAGAAGCGTGACACGAGCCCTGGTACTCGGCCAAGCGCCGCCAGACCTAAGAGTTCTGGTGGCAGGGGCACGCGGAAGACGACCACCGCTCCCCGGGCGAGGTTTGTCTCGCCGTCCCCGGTGCGCGGAGAGAGGGGGTACGACGAGGACCGGATGAGGGTGGAGCCGGACCGCTATCTCAGCATGAGGGACAGCCACGACCGCCGGGACCAGCTGCAGCAGCAGCAGCCGCGCGGCAGGATGCGGGCGTCAGGCTCGGGTAGGATGGAACGCTCCGGGACCAGCGAGTTCGCCGGCACCATGCGCACGAGTGACGGGCTCCGGGCGTACACCAAACACCTGGAGAACATGGACACGGGAGACTGGCAGGACGTGACGCCACGCCCGTCCACCGCTCCCACGCCCAGACCGAGGCCTAGACCCGCATCGCAACAACAGCAGCAGCCGGAGCAGCCTCCGCAGCCCGAGGCGCGCCCGTATAAACCCAAACCCTTCAACAAGATGGTGCGCCTGCAGAGACCAGAAGTGACGAGGGGCAGGCAGGCCAGACCTCAGCCCCAGCCGTATGTGGACAGGCTGAGCATGCTGAGCAGTGCTGACAATACAGGACGCACTGAGAGCGGGCGCCGTGAACAGGAGAGACTTTACGGTATGTATTTTATAGTTATCATTTCACTTTTTACCTTTAAATAATCTGGTAACAGATCTTATTTAGATTTGATAATAAATAATTTATTTATGTTGTTATAGGAACCAAGAGGCTGCCTGGATCGTACAAAAACGCCGAGAGGAAAGCCCCGAGGGTTGTGAAGACTTACCAAGAGCGCCTCGCCGATATGAAGTCATCCCGACCTCCGACTCAACCCATGAGGCGAACATATGGTAAGTTTTTATTTAACACACACCAATTATTCTACCCCGTGAAACGTGTTTAACTGGATAGAGATTAACGGTGTGTTATTTATTGTCGTAGGTGTGAGGAGCTCGCAGGAGATGATCCCTGCTGGACCTCCCAGACGCACAGCCCCCAGAAAGACGCTCACGTACGCAGAGCAGCTTCAGCAACTCCAGCCACCAAAGGAACAATACAGATCAGGAGAAGGTCAGTTAACATAAACCGCATCACTAAATCATTACAAACAGAAATCAAGTTTAGATGAGATAATTTCTAAGACAATGAGACTGAGTTAGTTGCTTTTGTTGAAGATTCAAATGCGCATTCTAGATTTTGATTATAAATTTGTTTAGATGATTATTATACGGAATTTGTTTTCAGGTGCTATAGCGCCAGGTGCGACGTTTAAACGTGCTCACGGACCTGCGCACAAACCCAAGACTTACGCCGAGCAGTTACAGGAGCTGCAGAAGCCGGTGGCGCCACGGCCGAGCAGGCAGCGTCCCTACGCGAGTCCCTACGCCGACCCGAGGGTGGAGGACGATAGCGGCGCGATGTCTCCGTGGAGCCTCGATCATGACATACACAACATGATATACGATGGCGAAGAGAATTCGTACCACGTAAGAGCTTATTCATCAACAAAAAGTTTCAATGGATTTACATACATTTGTGTTCGGGGTTCAAGTTATCATGTACCGGTACTCTTTATCTGATTGTTGCTTACGTTAGCTTTCGCTGATAACGTTTCATTTGATCTAATTGTTTTATTTATTTTTTTAACAGCCGAGTGCTGCAGCAACAGACTTTGACATCTCCGAATTGACTGAGTTGGATTACTTGCCAGAATACACCGACATGGTTGGCATAGAAGACCTAGAAGGCCTCGAACAGATCGAGTCTGTCAGCGAAGCAGGAAGCATCATGAGCTTCATCGACTGGGACGCTGTGGAGAATCTAATCGCTGATATACAATAAGTGCCTCCTTAAACGTGAATTGTGTATATACTGGTATATTTATATTTCCAAAGAGAAACATGTTTGGCTCAAATAGTGTTTTAATCTATTTTATCTGTAAATATATTAAGATTTGGCAATGTAAATTTGTATGTTAAAGTTTGCCATAATTTAGTCTTTATCCTGTGATAACAAAGTTGGTGCACTATATCTCGAACTTTTATACTCCAAATTATTTTGTCTACTACTGGAGGACAGTAACGTCCATTGACTGACATATATTTAAGGCATGAATATCATTTTACAAAATATGTGTATTGAAATCTGTTTGCAAAATGCTCTAAGATGATTGTTTCCTACTTAACCTACTTAAGAATGTTAACGACTACGATTGAGGTTCTACTGAAACCGCTAGATCTTACAGAAAACCGTCCTTTCACACTGAGTTTCAGTGAAACACTGCAGCTTGTCAATGTGTAATCTTATTTTCTTGTATTTTTCATTGTTCTCGAACAAGTAAAGGTAGATTTTGTTAATTCTAGTCAGAAGAGAATAGGTTAGGTCCAATCCATTTTAACAGATATGTCTTAATTGTATAGCTCTATATATTCTACTGTTTAAAGTTATCTAAGATTATTGCTTCGTTTTAGAAACCCCTCTAGGGCCTCTCATACTTATTTATGTTTGTCAATGCATGTAATAAACTAAAACAGGAAAATTTATCAACTTGTCTCTTTTTTATTCATTGCAGATTATAATATGTATAAAAATTTGATCGCGTATCAGTTTGATATAGTTTTAGAAACCTTAAATGTGAGGCGTATTAAAGCCTACCGCGTTAGTATATAAATGGTATCATCGCCTTTCGATTTGCTGGATAATTTTCGAATTGTTGTTGATACCTGGAGTTAAAAGTAGAGTATACATGTACTAATATAGCTAAGATCGGATTTCTTCAATGTTGGGTTATTTTGGGAATATCTTCGATACTATTTTATATGACAATCATTACGTACCATTTGTGGTTGTGCCAAGACCTTGGAAAGAATGTAGCCGCGCCAAATAAGAACCATCCAAGCCCGGCCAGGGACCATGTCGCAACCGCCCTGAAGAACCGATATTATAACATAATTGAATATCCGGCGTTTCAAAGTAAATCGGATTTTGATGAGCGGTATCCAAATGTGTTTTACCATCCAAGCCACTCGACGAATTCTCCGAAGTAGTTAGGACATGTCACTACCTCAAACATACCACCGTATGGGATGTAGTATCCAGAGTATGCTGAAGGTGAATTGGTAATTCTCTCCTTTACTTAATTTATTATAATACAGATATGGTATTGGCCTGTTATATATTTGTTTACAATTGTAAGCAACTTGCATTACCATTTTTATTTCTAGCCTTTCTAAGCTCTCTGAGTTTCCAATCTGCCCACTTGTTGATGATGTAGCCGATGATGAACAGTGCGAGACCAATTATAAACCTAGGATCGCTGAAACAAGGAAATGGGGAATCAGAAAAAGTTTCCGATCTGTTCAAGTTACATATCGGGTAAATTGCCTATTACTCGATTGTAGAATCCATTAATTAAGTTAAACTTACTAATAATAATTGTCAGCATACACAGCATTTCCAATAAAATCCGAGCACATAAAGTGAAAGAAACAATTTGGAAAGAACCCACCGAGCGTTATGCTGAAAACAAATATCAATTTAAGTTATCTATTGGTAGTAACATTCTACCCTTGCAACACAGCCTTCAGTAAGAATTAGAAACATTTGGTTTCTATATTATAGTCAAAAATAAATTACCCTAGAGGAACTGTTGGGCTGCTGTATCTCATGATTATTGGATGTATGATACCCCTGTAGGAGAAAGTTTGTAACACAGGCTTAGACACAGATACATGCACTTGTGCGTGCATATATTTACGAAGCGATTAAATAAGTTATTAGGAACAAGTTATACCTGTGAATGTAATGTGCTTGGAATAGTACTAGGAATACTATATTTACTGGCTGCCTTTGGTTTCCATAGAAGAAAAACACCTAAAAGATAATTCTATACTGTTAAATCGCTTTACATCTGAGCATCATGTATAATTATGATTCCCGTAGTTTTTTTAGTATTAAAATTGATATTTGTTGTACAAACCAAGATGAAGAGAAAAACTCCTGGGACTGCATCTGACAAAATGTGACCAAGCTTCTGAGGTATTTCACATCCCCAGTTGGAGTCCTGAAACACATTACAGATACATGTACATTGAACTACATGTAGTATTATTATTATAAATCAATTTATTAGTACAGTGTTCAAGTACGGGAAATATTTAGCGATCATTTTCACACTTAGGAGAATATTATAACTTACTTGTCTAGAGTGTTTCCCATATGGAGCTGGATTTGTCCATTGTGCTACCGCAGTTATAACGGCCAGTACAAAACCGAGTATCACCATTCCATAATGCACCCAAAATCTCACCTTATCATCGGCATATAAAGACCACGGTATAGCCTGAAGGAGGTACATGCACATTTGTATTCAGTGTGATGTAACCTATGTTTAAATGCATTATATAACAAAAATAATATCCTATATACTAGCCCATATAAATTGCACTTCATTATTCGTATTGAGACAATTTCACATTCTATATATTTTCTAAGACATTCCTGATGCTGAATAGGTTTCTGTGTTGAATCAATCAGACTTAAGAGGGTTGATTTCTAATATCAAAGGTTAAATTATCGATGAACTATATGCCTCCTCTTGATGATATCACGCATTGAATTTGGAAAAGCGTACAATGTTCATTGTAAGCATGGGTAGCACTGAAAGACCTGCATGCATTTGGAGAAAATGAATCAGAATATACTCACTTCGAACATGACACCTGAATTGCTTCCGTTCCCCGTTGAGTTTACGTCTAATTCTGATGATATGTGCATGGCCGGCAAGGGTCTAACAACTAGCACGGACCTTCTCGTATCACTACACTAGATCGCTTACATAAATCAGCTTTAGCTTTGTTGATATGAACTCAAACCACGTGAGTAGTGTTTACATTTTGTGTCTTCAGTGATTTGAGTGATTTGATTGGTTAGGTTTTGTAACAAGACTTTTGATTGGTTACAGAACGACCTTGACTTTTGTATCTCAGTGAGCCAAAACTGTGACGATTTTCTTTAAAAAACACAGACTTTTCTCAATTTGTGCTTTCTTTTTACGCACATGATAATGCCTGTCATAAAGAACAGTCTGGCATAACCCAGTGAAATCATACATACCGGCTCCGCTGTGAAAAGTAGGTGAGTTTCCTCTATTTCACCATGAACATGTACCCCCTCTAGATGCGTATAGGCAAATAGGTCCAACCCCTTTCTCCGTTTGCTATCAATATGTTCGCTCTTATTACAGCTTTTAGAAAATCCTGTTTAGCCAGTGGATCATATGAGTTCTTCTAGCAGCATGTAATCTTTTTCTATCAATTGATTAGTTACATTACGTTCTGTTTTCCAGACATTCCTATACGGACCTTCCGTCATCATGGAACAAGTTTGCTCAGCATTCCACAACTATGATTTTCTAAGTGATGCTGAATTTGTTGGAGGATGGAGCAACCTGAGTTTGAACATTCCACCAGAAAAGAGGGAGGAGGAACTTACTAAAGCCAAACTCTTTTACTTCTCTAGGTAAAGTTATAAGAATAGGAGGCTATTTTCGTTAGGCCTCTTTATTCTGTTGTATTTGTGTCAACTGGGAATTGTTCAAAAAGCAAAGAAGTCACAATATTCGAAGTGTGTAGCCATAGCTAAGTATAGGCTCTAGACCTATGCCTGTTTGTACTAAGCTTCTCATCTGAAAACTTAGTTATTTCTATGCATTTTTATCTTTATTTACCTACACGTATCTGTTGATTACCCAATCCTTTTCATTGCAGAACATTCCAACCTATCAGCCTCGATGTTTACCATCAATGGTTATCCAGACTGAATGGCCAAGCAACCCCGTATTCTTCCGTAGTGGATTACTCCCGACCGCTCGTTTACAGCCAGGAACCCAGCAACACCAACCCCTCAGGCAGATCCATATGTGATGCCGACTTAGATCCCGCGTCAGGAGACAGCGAGATGGACACTCTGTGTGCGGACGATTTCTCCAGATTAAACATATCCGACCACGTGGCAACGGCGCAGGAGCAAAACCTGAACAACTCTTCTTTAATCGAGCACGGTGAACCAACCTCGCGGACTGATGCTATGGAGAGCGCCGCGGCTGACCACACTGTGGTTGATCACGCCGAGGAACCGAAATACCCGGTGACATTTTACGACTTGATGTGGATGATCGAGAAAGGGGAGCCGATTCCTGGCGTCGACAACTTGGATATCGAACCGACCAACGAGACGCCGACTTCTTCCAATTTAAACCGAGCGAAGAAACCATGGGAGTTATGATGTTGCTAGACTTAAGCGCACGTGTTACTGATACATTCGCATCACACTACTCTTGCTTTTTATGGTACCATATACATGTTGATTTATCATACGTACATGTATGTACACGTCTGGTATACTTTCTATTTTAAAGCATTTATGTCTTTATATTCTCCAAGAGACTTTGTGTACGTGTACATGTTGGTTAGAAATTATAGTTGTAAACGTGTATCACATTAAAGGTACTTTATTGGTCAGTATAACAGTTTTCAATTGGTAAATATAAAATATACAACGCTAACAGATACATAATATAGCCTTTACGGAATCTGTTAATGTGATGAAGTCATTTATGTAACAATAATTTCGTCTCTCACCATTCATCAACTAACAAAATATACACGGTGAGTTCAGTCCAAAAATCTCCACTCAGATGAGTAGCAAAATCTTCCGGCATCACTTGTATACGATCTGTAACAATATGTTGTTCCAGCTGGACAGGGAATAGTAGTACAAGGGTCACCTGTAAATTAAAACCAAGCACTTGTACATATCATGGCCAAATGTGTTTACGTCTAAAATCTATTTCATTTCGATATGTTTACATAAAATGTTCGACCTACTTATGTGACAATGTCTCCCACCAAACTGTCTGCTGCAGTAGCAATAATAACCCCAGCCATAGGGATCTTCTGAGGTGTTACACGTTCCACCATTCTGACAGGGGAAGGAATCGCACGGGTTGTTCTGTAGCTCGCCTGGATAATACAGAATAATTACCGATTATCCTGTTTACTTACAAAAACACTTATTGTTGTATCCTTTTAAATTCCGAATAATTTTTGTAATTAAGGATGATTGGTGATATGATTTACCCAGGCAGACGCCGTTATTTCCAGACCATTTCCCCGTCGACCAGTTGCACCAAAGTATTCCTTCTGAACTGGTTCGAAATTTATAGCCGGCCGTGCATGAGAACACCACATAGAAATTGTCCACATACCACGTGACCGTCGCGTTATCTGGGGTTTCCTGGTAAGCCTCATCTCTCGAGCACGATGGAAGGTCTGCAATAACCTCAGATATTAATACTCAACTTTTTATAACAATTGATGTGAGGAATTTGAAATGGGGATATTCAATAACAATTACTTAATCATTTGCTGTCTGATATAACGCAAATATCATACGATACTTTAAAGATTCTCCTTTATTTACTGGTTTATGTACAACAACAACCATTACTAAGTGAAGTTGATGTGTTTTCTCCGCTAGTTTACAGTATTAAGTTTTCATTCCATGATCTTCACCTTCAAACTTACCATTGTTGAATTGTCCTGAAATGATAAATCAAGCAACTTAAGTTGTTACTCTGTGATCGATAAATTTGCATGCAGTTGCATAATATTGAGTATATACTTGTATATTATAAATATATGTATATGAAACCTGCTTGCAAGGCAGCCTGAGTTACACGAATCATGTAGTGGCCATATTGACAATAATAAATGATGATCCCTTGGATTATGTTTACTCTCTTAACTTTTATTTCGATTTAACGTAATCGTGTATAATGGGAACACTTTGAATCCATACGTCTGCACTAATACAGACGGCTGATCTGATTACTGATTGATCTAAAAGCAATGTCCTCAAAAGTGCCAAATTAAGATTTAAATTAGGACTATAGAAACCGCGTACCACTAGCTCGAAGGACGTGTCCCAAAATTAGGGACACAAAAATGTGCCATTCTCCGCCGAGAGTATCCGTAAATTTCATCAGGAACGATTATCGTAAAATTCCACATTCATCCTTAATCGCACGAAATAATCACATGCGCTCACTGTACCTATGTATGAGAATGCGAGCATGCTTCAGCATTCATACACCCAATCACCCGCAATATGCAATTCTCACAGAGGTGAAAGCAAACCTGTTTCTGGTGAATGCAAAATTATACGAAACCATGAACAGATGTCCCTCGATGCACATATAAAGCAACACCCAACAATAAAGCTAGTATAATATTGAGTCTAATCCATTGAATATGAAGCTATACGCGCTGTTATCTCATTTCATCGAGCGAGAGCAAGAGTATTACTCATTCACGAAAAACAGATGGTGACTTGTGTACCCTTCTATTCTCTAGTTACCGCATTACTGGGCCTGGAATAAATTCCATGGCCGCAATCGATATAAATAATCAATGAAAAGAAGGCAGATGAAACGGAACTTTTCTGTGTGTATCTTTATACTTTATTAATGAATAATAAATAGGCTATGTACAGAATTAATTATTCTCTTATGCTCCTCCTTTGTTGAGGAAGAAGGACGATGGGACATGAATACATACTTGTCATTACGTGACTGCATATACCTGCCTGAAGGTTTGTGATGCCCAGATGTAGCTTATCGATAATTGCGTGGCCATTGCTTAACTTTACAACATGAGTACTTTGATATATGTTGATGCAACACAATGAGTAATGTCAGTTTATCTGGGTCTCCTGGGGCCCTTGGGCTTCCAGCCTCCCGCCGGTGACCCCCCGGGCTCTCTCACCTTGGGGGTCGGGGGGAATAATAAATGATCGGGCAGCAGATACCCCGTACTCGGCTGGTACGCGTCCACAATGCTATTGTCTTTCGGCGATGGCGGGCTCGGGGTGAGGATAGTTTTCGGCGTTTTCACGGTGGTTTTCCCGCGCTTACTCGTGCTCGCCTTATTCCCGCGGTTGGAGCTGACCACGAGGCGGTAGAGCGCCCGGTGTTTGCGGCGCAGCTCGGAGGGATGCGTGACGCCGAACACCTCGCAGATGTCCTCCCTCATCCACATCGGGCAGTCGATGTGCCCATCGTGGTTGCAGAAGCAGTGGATCTGCTCGCAGCCCTCGAAGTAGCGGAAAGACCCGGGCTGGTAACGCCGCCTCCCCATTCTACACTCTGCAGGTGTAGAAACAGACACTGTAGCTGCAGATTATTTGAGAAAATAAAAAATAAAGAACTCCGAGAAATAAGGGAACCACAAGGCATCCAAATTGACGAACAAACAAACAGCGTACAGCACTAAGTCTAATCTATCAGGGGAAAATAAAGATACTAGTAGTACTAAAATAAAAACAGTACCATTTTCATTTTTTGTAAAACAATATATATAATTGAGACGTAATTCATCAAACTTACGGAAGGGAAGAGCAGATTGACTGCAGGCTCCGGGACTGATGCTGATGTCATCTAATGCAATATCTGATTCATAGGCGTCCCCCCTCACAGCTACAAAACCAATCTACAACAGATAAATAAATATTTTAGTTTAACAAATAGATAAGGACTCAGTGGTTACTCATTTTCTATTTCTGCCTATGTAGTTATCATCCTATCCGACATCGAGGATTTCAATTTTTCAGCAAGTTACCTTTACTCCTTCGTATAGAATAACGTCGACATTGGCTTCTTGCCATTTGGACCCCTGGTCCCCTGAATGCTGCCAGTAGACAATTGGGGAATGGGACCTCTCTGTGTTCCGTTTAACCATCAGTGAGCCCATCGCGCTTCCTTGCATGTGGTAGAAAAACTGCAGGCAGTAGGCGTCGGGCTGCCACGAGTTCTTGGGTATCCACAACCTATATAATACACGTCATTTAAAATCAGTAAAAATTCGGTAATAATGTTAGAAATACTTAGATTTCGAAGGTTTTTTTCGGATGCAACAAATTAAGACAGTTGACCTACTTTGAACAATTCATACTTGATGCGAGCAATGTGCCAAATAATCTACTCATACATGTATATGCGGCTTCCATTCATAGCTTGCATTAATTATTGTAACTCGCCAGAACTACTTCTACTCACTCTGCTGTTTGATGCGGCTCCCCGAGACTCGCCTCCAGGTAGATGTACCGGTCTGAGCTACCTCCAGTAGTATGTCCCACTCTCGGTCCTGTGTGCATAGACTCAGTAGCACCGTAATGCTCCTGCCAGTTCAGGTCGTCGCCGTGTGTAGGCTGCTGCAGGCTGCAATTCTTAGCATGCGTCTGGTTGCCAAAGTCACACGCAAATCCAGCTGCCGAGTGACGAATAGGATGGTGGTATTTATGCTGCTCGATTGGTATTTTGATACGTATTTAATAGAAATTAAATCTAATGTTGGAGTCGCGATGACATGAATTCTAACGACTTCAGGTTTAACTCTCTTTCTTTACGGGCATTGTGGGCTTTAGCCGGCCATATTTAGTAATTAGTTTTTAGTTCAA
>JAXGGS010484259.1:0-11377 GCA_035585475.1 Armandia brevis
TGACGACGTCTATTGTGACGTCGATTGTGACGAGAAAATGTCGTGCAAATGACGTGCCGCCATTTTGAACAAGGTCTAGGCGAACGTTGCTTCGGCCACGGCCAATGCTCACATTCCCCCCCCTGCAGGCGGGCCTTATGACTTGATGAAACCTTAACTTTAATTCTTGTGGAGCTTATATCTAAACGCTTAAATAATTCTTAGGACAGAAGAGTATGACAACCGATTGTTGAACAAAGTTATTGTGTATTTCTATCACCAATTATGACGCATAGTACAAAAGTTAATTGACAATATCTATTGTTGATAACTTTTATGACGTGCGGTTAATGCTTTACTCTGGTGATGATCATGTGTGTTCGTAAACGGGTCACGTGACATACCTGTATCCTAAGAATTAGCAGTACCGTTAAGTGCCAATTACTAACGAGATAAGGATAAGCGTACTGTAATATTGTTTAAGCTCCACTGAATACATAAGCACAAGTAAAATTGCTACTTAAGATGTAATTGTTGCTATAAAAGCTGTAAAATTGTAACCAACAACCCCGTCAAGCCGGGTAACAAGAAAATTGCATGTTAAAAAGTTCTGAAGCTCTAGTGGGTACTGATCTGCCGTGTAGCAATTGTGCTACCTGGGTACCCTTGACCTGTGTGAAACCAAGAACCGTTGCTCGCATATTGAATAAAACTCGAAATTTAACCAGGTTCACTAGTTATGGAGTTAGCTGGGTAATGTAACCCTATCACGACTCCTGAGGTCCTCCACACTGTACTCCGCCTCTGTATAGACATCCTTGTCGGTCTTTCGACCTTCACATCAGCCATACTGATCACAACTTGCGTTGTGCAGGGCTGGAGGATCCAGAGTGGAGGTGTGTTTTTAGCTGAACTCTGACCTGGGTGTTTTCCCGAACGTGGGTCGACGAGTAGGGGGTTGTCTCCATTGGCATAATATGTCGGGAAAGATTCCCTTAACATGGCCCACGTGGTCTGTGGGCAGAGATCGATAAATGGAAGCCTCGTAATGGGAATATAGCACGCTTGCATGAGTTCCTGGAATGTCGTACTCCACTTGAGTTTTGCCAGTAACCCCTACTACACCACATACAAGTCTTTCACTAAATTGTCTCGCGAATTATCCCAGGACTGAGCTGATGGCGGTGCGATGTTGGAGATCCTCAGCAGTCCTAGGAACGCCACTTGTAATGCGAGTTTCAGTGGCTGCCACAACGGACTACGGTCGCAAAACCGACAAAGTCGGATAAAGTCATGTACCGTGACCGTGGTGGTGTCAATCGGTGGGGTCAACACGCTGCGTTGCATAGATTTGACGTTAACTCCCCCCCCAATCTGACTTGATCACATCTGCATTCTTTCCTGAAATTTACAACCCCATGCTATGTTTAATGAATGACTAAATGTAATGTAGTGAAAAATAGCAGAATGGCTACTTCATGTATTTAATTTGAAGTGAAACATTCGCTTACCAATCCATTTATAACACGCCTTAATCCCTGTCAGGTGATTGGCGATGGTAGATGCCCTTAACCCCCTCTCAAGCTGCATTTTCGTATAATTAGCCACATCCTTTGTTTCTATGGTGATGCCGATAACTGTCACGTTACTGACTGTAAGCTGTTTTTATTACCCATGACTTTGTTTAAGGTATGCGTGTAAAGTAGAAAATGTGCATTACCGTATGATTACAACCAGAAGAAGGTTAGCGGCACTGATCGCCATGGCAACTGCGTGTGTCTATGGAACACATTGAATTGTGACTGTTTGTCTCTTTTTGTGAAGGCACGTGACAACATGTCTGCTAGGATTAGATCCTTGCCCGGATAGTGAATAATAATAGCGTGTATGTCAAATACAGCGAAAATCCGCCAAAACTCTTTCATACATTTCGACATTATTCCGTCCCTCGTTTTCCCTTTTCTAAGAGCTGAACAGCTGTAATGTTGTCGCTGCGTAAAAGAACCGTCGAACCAGAAAGAGCAGGTGCATACAGCTTGAATGCAATCAGAATGTTAAAACACTCTAAAATGTTGATGTGTAAGTCATGTTCCACCACATGTGGCGGCCATTGAAAAGCCGTGAAACCCACTTCCTTACAAATCGAACCTCCACCATCTTTTGACGCGTAGGCATCTATGAAGAACCGTGGTTTCGTAAAAGACCTGATGTAACTCACCCCTCTTATTTGGCTTAACAGCGTGATAAACCATTGAAGATCCTCGTATAAAAAGAGTCCGCAACAGTAGCTGGGGGGGTATGACTTTGTTGGTCACATCAAAATGATCTACTGGAACCATGGACGTGGGATCATACTCAAAATCTTCCCACATATCATTTTCATGTTGTAATAAGAATTGTGTCTTAGTTGGCACGTCTTAAGCGGCCCCATCTACTGATGGATTGATCTTGCCCACTGTACCGCGAGCTTGATGAGCTGTCAAATGCGCTTTTAAACAAGTAACTGCCACTGACTGTTGACAGTCCAGAGGGCCAATTGGATGACAGCTAAGCCCTGGCTCATCTTTTTCTGCCGTACGGCCTGTTTGCGGACAAAGTAAGTACTGTTGGCCAGTGAACACTAAAGTGTTCCGGATCCATGCCCCCCAGTTTTGCCAGTAAGTTAATCCTTGTATCAGGACTGGCTGTGGTAAACTGTTATACACGCTTAACATGGCAGGTAGTGTTACTTCAAAAAACTGAAATCCTGGACTGGGTGCCCATTGTCCCTGTGAATGTACTGTGGCCCAGACTTGATGTTAGTCTGACACCAAGCACAAATATGGCGGTACGTGGTGTTACCGTTGACATGCCAGTCCTCTTTATCGCACCTATTTTGGTTGTAGAGAACGCAAGTCTTGGTACCCGCTTGTGCTTTTTTTAGCTGACTGTGTACTTGCACCTAGTTGCGTACCGATGACTGAACCCGCTAGGTCTGTCATCCCCCCAGCCTCGCCTTCCGCTACAGCTGCAAGCTCTGCTGCCTTGCCTGTTTTCTCCCAGTTACGAGAATTGTTCGATGCAGCAGTACCCGCTTCCATGGATTGTAAGAAAGCAGCATGCGATGCCTTGCCAATGCGCCAAGATACAAACTGCAGCGCATAACACAAACCGAGGATATACTCCAGCTGGTGTTTAATCATCGAATATATGACCGTGTTTGGAACTGACAAGTTCAGTGTTCTGATTGTGCCTGCAATAAACTGCACAAAGGTCATATCTTTCCATTTGACCTGTGGCCCTAACAGCTTGTGCACTTTCAACTGTGGCCAGCTGACGGTGTTTTTCACATTGTCATGTGCCGTCCTGTTAATTCCAGACTTGCCAGCGTTAATTGTTTTGAACAATTCTTCGGTGGCGTCTGTCGGCAAATTAGTTGAGTGCAAGTAAAGTGCTGCCTGGTGACTTGCCCAGATGTCTGATTTTACCGTATCATGGGCTGTTGCCAACTTGTAAGGCTTATCTTTAGAAATTTCTAGCCCAAAGGGCGGCATGAAATTTGGGTCGTCCAACAGTATGACCACAATATCATCAGCTGTAGCCGTGGTGAGAGTCAGGCTGAGCTGCTTTTGTAATTCGTTAATTGCCGTTTTTGTAGCATTTCAGCGAACAAAGATGACGAACCCCCCGTGGGTACTAAGCTTGCCCCTGGGCGTGCTTGGGGCACCGCCCTGGTGGCTTCATTTGCCCAGTCACGGTCAGACCAATTATGTTGGTCCGCCGCCGGCAGAGGAGGCTGTGGCTCTCCATCTCCCCCTGCGTACACGTCTAACTGTTCTGGCGCCCCTGGTTCTCTGGCTACGATTTTTGCCAGGTGAGATGACACGTCTGGGGACGATTTTGAACGTTTTAAGTTGTTAGCCAATTGTGCCTGTTGCAACAACGGCTGCTGTGTGGGCGGGGGTGGTGGCGTAAACGCCAGAGGCCTAGTGAACGTTTTTGACATTGCTGCCATAATCTGATCTAATTGGGGCTGTGAGAAAACTACAGGCGCCACTGGCCCTGCTTGTGTGACAGTAGCAGTCGCTGTCGTAGCTGTTGCCCCTGTGGTGCCCTTCTTGGGCAAGATTTTTCGAAGCAAGACCACTGGTCTTGTCGTAGTAGCTGTTGTTGGTACTGTGGTTGTAGCTGTGGTAGTTTGTGCTACTGAGGAAATGGTAATGACTGGGGTAGTGGGCCTCACCACAGTGAACATGGCCATTTGTTCTGACGCCGGAATTGCCGACGCCTGTAAAGTATTAGTCACAATCGGATCAATGCCGGGGTTGTCGTTGTTAGCGATCAACCTGTACGCAGTCATTTGTTCCGGTGTGGCTAAATTGCGTTTCAATAAGGCTCCGTGTGTTGGGTGCCACACGCCATGCAATCCACTAACAGTCTGATTACCGATGGATTCATGGTTAATGCAAAGTACAACTTAACGTGACTTAGCTAAATTCTTAATCTAAACATAGGATTGTTTCAGATATTTTTATTATACCTTCTCTACATTAATTAATGCTCGTTCTTAACCTCTTGTTCTAAATTCTAATCTTTATCTTTCTATTACTATGATGACAATAAGGCACGCTCGTCTGTCTGCGCTAACATGGACATACAAAATAAAACTTGAAAGGGAGGCGTGCGAAGAAAGGGAATGTCTCCAGAATTACTGCTTGATCCATGGGATCGACTAAGGCCACAACAAAACCATTAAATACTGTAAACTGCACTCTTTGTTGTAAAACCAAATACAACAAAACATACAACGCGTTATCTGCGTCCATAACCTGTGCGTCGACACAGTGATGACCTTGCGCAAACGCCGGGTCTGAGAACACATGAGAAAACAATCAAAGAAAAAACCATGAAATACTTTGTTTTGAATACATACTTGGTGTAGTATTGTCTTCTGGTCACTAGTGGAATGAAATTCACCTGAATCGGTGTGCACGTTATTGTAATAACATGAGAAAAAGGATAAAAATTGAAGAGATCTACCCTAGCCCCACTTTAAAGTCAGCGCCTCCGCGTGAAAAAGAGGCTGGGTAATATATTCATGACATCACTTGAAGCGCACGCCTTTAGCTTAGTTAGACTGGTTTCTCAATCAGAGTAGTATGCATAGGTCGGACTGGTTGTCCTGAGTGTAGTAGTATAGTCTTAGTTTCTCTAACGTCTACAAGGCGCGACCCTTCTCAGTCTTCGAAGGCTTAACACACTTCCTGGCTGATGCTGTGTTGACAATGGGCCCAACATGTATTTTGTCTTATTTTGTCATGTTAGTGCATAAAATTGTGGGTTAGAAATAAATGGGGAGCCAAAAGGTTTGATTAGGCCCCATAAAATGAATAAGTTGTTTCTCAGGCTTTTATGTGCCTTGGCGGGGGGTTTCAGGCCCAGGCGGACGGGGCTTGAGAAACAACTTATAAATTTTATATGGCCTTACCTGTTTTGAAGCGTTTATCAGGTTAGACACTTCTCATTAGATTTTTGGGGGATTCTCCCATACTTAGTATCTAGAAATAGCCTGGCTCACACCATTTTCTAGAGGCAGATGCAGGACTGCATGACCTAACCTGAGAAAGGGTCTTGTTGTGATTGATAAACGTCAGAATAAACTTGATGAAATTATTCGACACAATCGGCTATCGGTAAATGACGACAGCTTCTTGATGTAACTATCAGCCTTTTATTACGGTTTAACTATAAATGTTATAAAAAATACACGCTTACCACCATCTTTAAAACACATCGTCACAAAATTACACGCATGCAAACTTTGACAGTTGACTTTTATGGTACATACTTAAAAACCATGATTAAATATTGCTACCAGCGCCTTCTAGATTACATAAATAAACTTTCTTACCACTTAACGACCTCGCAACCTTCGTTAAAATATATGTTTTACAATGTTAAAGTTTGGGATCCAACCAAATATGTCCCGGATCTCTTGATTCTCTATCCTTGCTGATCCCGTGTCAACCCCGTACATTCAAAGCCCCAAAGTTCAGAGATCACAGCCCCACTACTTCTGAAAACTACTAACATCAAGATATCATTTTAAACTAGTTCAAACCGATTTAATTATCTACCGAGGAGCGCTTTTTGGTCGCGCAACAGGTCTTTTGAATTGAATTGAATAGACCCGTTCTCAGATCGCCATATTCCAGATTAAAATTCTTACTTTACCATTAACCAATGGCGACAGACGGGCACTTTTCCTGGCTGATTCTGTATTGACAATGGGCCCAACATGCATTTTGTCTTATTTCGTCAGGTTAGCACATAAAGATGTGGGGATCGAAATAAATGGGGAGCCAAAAGGTTTGATTACCTGTTTTGATAAGTGTTTATCAGGTTAGACACTTCTTAATAGATTTTTTGGGGATTCTCCCATACTTGGTATCTTGAAATAGCCCGCCTCCCGCCATTTTCTAGAGGCAGATGCAGGGCTTAACAATCCTACATGACCTAACTGAGAACGGGTCAACTATCAAGATATGTCAGCCCTATGTTTTAAGAGTACAATTAAATTGAAAATAATTTGTACCTCCACCTTCTGTTAAATTTTATATATTTCTACTGTTCATTTTTTATTCCTCATGTGGCGAGCCTGATCAGCAAAAAATACTGCTTCCTGGGGCAGAGCGGTCCAGCAAAAATAATTAAAAAAATTCTGATGTTCAATGATACTCTATTGGCCTCAACTGGCCACAGAAATAAAAAAATCACAAATTCCAATGTAACAACGATATGATTTGTTTGCACAATTGTGTATAGTTAACTAAGGCCCCATAAAATTATTAAGTTGTTTCTCAGGCTTTTTATTTACTGAGAGAAGGAGTGCGGGCAGCAGGTAATTTTTTTTTATTATTTCCTTTTTGGCCAAGGAGGGGGCGGCAGGCTTTTTTTTCTGTGAAAATGGGAGCAGCAGGTTTTATTTTGGAGGTTTTCGCCAAGAATTTAGGGTGGCGGCGGGCCCTCGAATCAGTAGGGGTGGCTGGTGCTTTTTTTTTTTTTTTTAATATTTGGCCCATTAAAAAATATCTATAAAAATTGACCTGCCGCCCACACTCCTTCACTCAGCAAAAAAGCCTGAGAAACAACTTAATAATTTCACGGGGCCTTACATCACCCACTTTGTGAACATGTTGTGGCCGAAACTTTTGCAGCATGATTCTGATAAAGGTGCCTCACCTTGCATAAACACTTCTATTCCAACAATTGCAAAAAAATTATGTATAATAAGTACATCGTGTCAGAGTAAGGCTGCGTAAAATTAATGATTAGTTTCTCAAGTTGTTTTATTTTGCTCGAGAAAGGGGTGCGGGCGGCAGTTTTTTTGTTTTGTTTTTGAAGTAAGGTGCGAGGGCCCTTATTTTACAATTTTTCTGCATTTTTGCCTCGAAATCGGGAAGGCGACAGCTGAGAAAGAGGATGCAGCTTCTTTTATTTTTAATTCTGAGAAGGAGGGTGCGAAAGGTACATCTTTTTTTGTTTTCTTTTAAATCCTTAGAGTTGCATGAATATAGATCAATCCCTGATTGTATTCACTTTCTTTCGTTCAGGCTTTGGAGAAATTTAAGGTTGTCATAGATGACATTTTGCACAGTTTTCCCTCGGATACAAACAGGACGTTCCCCCGACTAAGTTATGACAGAATTACCCCATGGCTTTATAACACATCGCTGCTATCTTCACCTATGTAAACAAAGAGTCAAAATTAGGCACAATGAAAGGCCCTTTAGCTTTTCCCCCTTTTATTAAGTGGAGCCGCTAATGACACATCTGAAAAGTAGATTGTTGCAGAGACGACTCATTTTTAATCTCTCAGCCCTGTTCATACTCAGCATCAACAGCGGAGTTCCTAGCTACTTGCTGGATGGGCACCCTGTTGAGTTCTGCTCCCAGATAATGGAGTTAATCACAGTCAAGGGCCGTTGTTGCTCCCTATTTTCGATAGATGTGAGCCACGCCTACCACTGACTACCGGCCGCCTCAGAGATTGGCCGTTAATGGGCTTCCGAGTCGGGTACAATATTTGGCCTAATCAATTTGTACAATTCGACCCCCAAAATGGGGCACTAGCCTGTGCCATGACCACCACTGCCATTAACCAATTTATCCCTTGTATGATACAGACCATTATACTGGTCTTCTTAAATGAGTTCGCAGACAGCAAGACTGAAGAAGACAAAGCTTGGCAAACTTATATGTCACTGCCCTGAGCCTTGCAGTAGCGCTTGAGAAGTGTCTGCTCCCTACCCAACACTCTGTCTGTTTCGACACTTCGGCCCAAACAATGTCTATCAGCATGGTAAAGATAACTGAAATCTTGGTTAATTTGGAAGACATATTAGCAAAGCCTATTAGCAAGCTTACGCCATTCATCTGCCTCGCTGGTTTACTGATCTAGACCTACACATCAACCTCATTGAAGCCTTCAACATTCTTCTGGCTCTCAGATTATGGTTTTCCATCTTCAAACATAAACATGTTGTGGTCCCCACAGACAACACAACTGCGCGGGTAGCACTTGACACAAACTGAGCCTGAGACCCACTCCTGGCCAACTTAGCAAGAGAGGTGGCCCTCTTACCCACCGCTTATGACGTAGATCTGGACATAGTACACATCCCTAGAGCCTCTTTGACACATACAGCAGACACCCTCTCTCATGCACACCTAAACGGTGTCCACCCCCAACATGTTAAAGAGCTTGTCACCTCCGGAGTCGAACTCCTTCCCCTGACCACTTTTATTTTCTGGCCTTCGTCTATTTCTCTCTACTGCATGTTTCAAACCTAGCTGTCAAGGAGGATCTGGGCTACGAACCAGACAGCACACTACTGCGAAGTGATGTCGCCTTCATAGAGGATGCCATCTATGTACAGCTGCCCTAGTCCAAGACTTTACAGAAACAGAGTCAGACCACCTTCATCGCCGTGCCAGCCACCCACAGATTTGACTGCCCTAGCATGTACCTGACAGCATACCTGGAGAGTGGACCTCTTCCCCTCGAGGACTCTCCTTTGGCCTGACAGCACCCCTGTTGCCCAAGCAGAGATACTTGGCATCCTAGTCAGCTTACATGAATTCACCTCGGTCTGCAACCGCACATGTAACCACGCCTACATCCTACCGTGATGGTCTCCTTTATTTTGGAAATGATAAAATGAAGAAGATCCAGATTAACCACCATGCAACCCAGTGCATAAAGTTTTATTTAAGATCTATAGATGGAATCAGTTCTTCAAACATCACAATTTAAAGTGCATGAAATGATAACTATCTGTTAATGATCCATAATGGAGAGCTTCTCTAACACTCCTACTACTTATGGCCAACGAAATGTGTAAGCAGCTATAAAATACATTTCATTCATTCAGCTGGCTATGTCCTTCCCATATACTTAAACCATGTCTTAAAGCCCGGGTCTTAAAGCCTTAATCTTAATCACAAACTTGGGCTTGATCTGTTTAACATTTACCTCCTTTTCTGTATATATCATCACCATGTTGGTGGTTGCTGAACTCTCCTAACAATGTGTGAAAGTCATAACACACATGTTCAAGACAATTGCAAACATAGCAAATCATATCTAATTTATCACAAAGGGATGTAGATATAGGTTTGACTTAACTGAAACTTTTACATACCAAACTTTCCAGTTAAGGGGAGCTATAGGCATGGTTTATCAACTGAAGGGCTCATGACAACATGCAGTTTATGTTTGAGTTGACCAATTAGTCAAATGACTCTGACATATTGGTAGTAAACTGTATATAATGTATAGAGCTGTCCAATGCAACATGTGACAAAATCATAAAGTCTGGTGTACAAAATTCCAATTTTGACCCAAAAATTCTCAATGAAAGACCCCCACACCCTACTTTAAATAACTGCAGCACGGACACTGGCAAAAAAAACCTGACTTGACCTACCCTCCCCCCAACGTTCCCTCTTCACAAAATGAGAAAAGCCTGACAAACAATTAATTAACTCTCTGGGGCCTTGCCCATGGACAGTAACCACTCCGTTACATGCTGGGTGTCAATGAGTATAACACAATTGAACTGCGCCAATTGGTAGAGGTGTGATTTCTGTATATGGTGTAAAGATTTAACATAAAAACTATATTTATTTAAATTCCTACAACATTACACTATCTTACCACCCACCCTGTCATAGTTTTAGTCACTGCCGTTAAAGTGGCACATTTCCTCAAGCGCTCTCATATTAAGTAAGCGTGGAAACTATGCACGCTTGGTCTTAAGTGAAATCTGTGTATTATTAAGGTAATCGTTTTTACGAAGATTTCCTTGAAGCATATCTGAGATAAACTGAGATTCTGTGCATTTCATTTCCGATGTTATTCCTTGTTTCTTACATCTTTTCTGTGGTGTTTTGAGCAAGGACTTCGGTAGGCAGTAGAAGTAAATGTCGGGGGGAGGGGGGCTATTTTCAGCCAGATCCTATTTGTACAGGCCCAAAATGTTGAGTGCCATTTGAATTAAATATCGCTACTTTATGTTCTTTAGATGACATTTTAGCGAAATAGTTCAATGGGTATGTTATTCGCCGAGGGAGGGCTGTGAGCTCCTCTTTGCCTGAACCTAAACGTTCAAATATTGCTGATTCCGCCCCTCGTTATTCGCAAAAAAGGTCAACTAAATTTACCAATTTTCTAGACGAGGGAGTTGCAGGCTTTATTTCCGGAATATTATAAAGGGGTTACGGCTCGACGTTTAGGCCCCATAAAATTATTCAGTTGTTTCTCAGGGGTTTTTTTGCTGAGAGAAGGAGTGCGGGCAGGTCAAGTTTTTTTGTTGTTGTTGTTATTTTGGCCAAGGAAGGGGCGACAGTTTTTATTTTATAATTCTGTGAAATGTCAATTTAGTGGGCGAAATCAATCTTTTTGTGAGAAAACTTATAAATAGAATAAGACAAGCGAAAGAATTGCTGAAAATTTGCAATGTAAAATAAAATTAATGAAAAAGGTATTAAAAGAGCTGTTTTAATTTATTTTGCATTTCAGAAAAGTATCGCTTGTCTTGAAGCAAGAGCTAAAACCAACTCTTAATTTTTTTGTTCCGTTGTTCCGTGCTTCCATATTTCCACACTCCATGAATTCTAATTCATGTAGCCTCTTTCTGGAACTGTAACGTTGCAATCAGCTTCGTGGCTACTACTGTTTATGATGGATGCCATAAAGAAAGAAGTTATGAATAAAGAAGAAGGAATTGAGAACGAAAATATGAAGCCAGATCCTATTAAGGTTTGTAAAGTTATCAAATGGGTGTATTAGATTGCTGTATTTCCAGGGCGGCCGTTTTTCTTATCAACTTTTTGTGCAGATCTTCATTTTCTTTGG
>JAXGGS010484370.1:0-36527 GCA_035585475.1 Armandia brevis
TAATTGAACAGGCAAAAGGGAACTCTTCTATATGTTCTTTATGACTTAATGTGTTTTTACTTTTCTTTGTTGATTTCTTTGGATCGTCAAGCAACAAGAAAATTTCATTTTTATTACCGCCCATTTCCAACCTGTTTATGAAAACAGTTTTGGAAGTCACAACATCTTTTACAAAAACTTCTAATTCACAAATAATCGGATCATCATCTTCGAGTAAATTATTTACGAAATTATTTTTAATTTCAATTTGATCACCAGCAAGTATTTTTTCAAATAAACTTATACCTTCATTTAATTGAAGCGTGGTTTTTGCACAATCATTTCCCCATAATATGATACCACTATGATCTATGCTGACTACCGAAAATGGAAGTTTTGAAAATAAATTTTCAGGACGTGTATTTTTTACTTTATATGCAAGGTCCTTAAACTCCCACAAAATATATGTTTTGTCGTTATGATCTTCAACAAATGGAATAACGGAAATTTGATAATATACAACATCATCAGTAAGATTTTTCCCTTTGCTTTCATTGTTTTCACTACGTGGCAAAAAAAGCGGTAGGTTTATTGTAAATTCTTGTTTTAATTTTGCATGCCTAAGAAGTTGAAAAATCTTTTGTTCGTTCTCTATTTTCGTTTCATCATTTGAATCAAAGCACGCCCCCTGGATAAGACGTTCAGGGTTCATTACTATTCCAGTTAGAGATTGACATTCCGAGGAATCCACAAGAAGTTCGTACAAAGAATTATTTACTACATTATTAAACCCACTATCGGTAACTGCTTTTGCTATTTTATCATTTTCAAAAACGTTATTTACCAAATAAACATGTTGTAAGTCGTTATTCGATGCGTTTTGATTTGTCGCCCTGTTTTTTATTTTTCTTTGCACGGCATCTGAGCCCGGTATTGGATCAAATTTACTAATGGTCAATACGTAAATTACGCCAGTAAATACCATTGATAATAATAGACCACTTGCAAGGCGTAATAACATGTTATATTCGGAAAACCATTGAAACAAACAAATAAAAATTAAAGAAAAGAAAGTTACCGTTAAAAACATAATTTCAAAACTTACTTTTTTTTTATGTTTATTATGGAGATTTGCGATGTTTTTTGTAAATTTTGTTTTATTCGGACGCTGTGATGTTTTTACACGAACTTTATCATTTTTAAAATTTGAATGTTTTGTCGATTTTGATAAATTTCCTTTTGAAATTGTGTCAAAAAAATTATCAGGAATCTCTTTTTTACTTTTATCTTTTTTATCTGAAACAGTTGCTGAAACTGATTCTATTTCTGTTAGCTGGATGGTTGAATTAACTTGTTCATTTTCGCCAACATAAAGAGCATCCGGACCGGCTTCTTTTAATGGGTTTATAGCATCAACAAGGTCAACATTATCCGAAATAGTATTATCTTGTACTAAGTCCAGGTCTAATTTATCCTCGGATTTATCAGGGAAGAAAGTATGATCAAGTTTTGTTTTATTCATATATAGTATTTCAGTATAAAATTTGTATACAAATTGATTTTTATTCAATTATATATGGATAATTCCATGATTAGGTAAACAAAATCTTACGATAATAATGGATTGAATATATAATATTTCAAAGCATTTACAATTATTGTTGCCTATTATTTATACCAACATCCGTTAAATACTAAAAATCCATATGAATGAGGTTAAACATCGCTTTTATCAAGGGTTTCTATAAGTGGATTTGCAATATTATCAATTAATTCAATTTGTAAATCACTATCATTTAAACAAGGAATATAACAAAATTCTTCTCCCCCTGCTTTTATAAAATCGTCTTTTGTCTCAATTGCCAATTCATGCAAGGTTTCAAGACAGTCTACGGAGAATCCAGGACTGATTACCAAAAGCTTTTTATGATTTTTTTGTGGTAAAGTAGAAATCAATTCAGATAAATATGGCTTTAACCATTCTTTGGGACCAAAACGCGATTGAAAACATACAAAAAACTTTTCCTCTGGCCAATTTAGTTTTTCTTTTATTAATCGCCCTGTTTTTTGACAAAAGCAATAATATGGGTCGCCACGTTCAAATTGACTTTTAGGTATTCCATGAAATGCGACAAGAATACTGTAATCCATGGCAGCTTTTTTTATTAATGTGTTTTCTGGTTTTGCGGTGGTTTCTAATTTTTTTGAAAGAAATTCAGTGATAGTTTGTTTTATGGATTCTATATATTTTTCATTATCATAATAAGGCGCAGTTATATGATATTGTGGCTGCCACATCAGTTTTTGAATATTTTTTGTAATTTCATCATGAACGGATGCGGTAGTTGCACTGGAATATTGGGGATATAGAGGAGCAAAAACAAACTTCCTTATTTTTTGATCAGTATAATATTTGATTATATACTCAATGTCCTTTGTTCCATAACGCATTGCATGATCAACGATCACTTCATTTTTATTGTATTTTTTCCTTAGTTTCTCGACAATTTTTTTTGTAAAAACACTCAAAGGAGAGCTGTTTTCTTTGAAATCCCAGATTTCTTGGTATAGTTTTAGCGTTTTTTTCGGTCGAAAAGGAATAATAAATAGGTATAATATAGGTAACCAAAATAATTTATTAAGATCAATTACCCGTTCATCAACAAGGAATCTTTTGTAATATTGCCTTATATGTTTTGCATCAAGCTTCTCTATTGTACCAAGATTTATGATAATTAATGCAATTTTCGCATTTTTTGGTTGTATTTTACTTTTGCTAAAAAAATTCTTGGTCACTAATCATTCCTATTAAATCAATATTGTAAAAAACATCACTAAATATGCTTGTTTTGGATTAATCATAAATCTATATCCTTGATTATTATGCCCTTTTATATACGATAATATAAGGTTTATTTGGGATTTGTTACACGGCTTTTTAGTATTCACATTAATTTAGTTATTGAGTTTAAAGTATTTTTATTATGATATTATTTTTTAGCAACATATCAAAATATATATTAGAGGGAAAAAAGATAATGCTAAAACACTCACTGGGTGTTATTCAGCTGAACTTTATCTATGCCGCAATAATCTTTATGATCTCTGCATATTTTATCAATAATCATACAGTTTTTGGTAATTTTCAAAAAGTTAGTCAACTTATACAATCCAAAGATGATGAAGCATTATTTAAACAAACAAAAACCGCAATAAAAGTAGTTCAAAAATCGATCATCAAGCAGAAAAAAGCAGCTTTATATAATGGTACCGATCACAAAAAATCGAATGAGACCATTGAAAGTCTTTATGACCATCTTTTCTTTTATGGGAAAATATTAATTTCATTAGAAAAAAATAAAGAAGCAAATGATGTCTTTTCACTTATTGAACATTATAAAATAGAAAACCAAAAAAATGATATTGTATTTAACAAGCATCTTTTGCACGCAAGGATGCAAAACAAAGAATATTTAAATAAAAACTTACAAAGCTATATTTATTTAATTGGTGAAAATTTTGACCATTTAAAACAAATCACACAAGAAAAAGGACAAAATTGCCAAGATATCTGCCTTTGGTTGAAAAATAATATTCTATATGCTGGTGCTAGAATATCAAAAAATGTTGTCGAGAATGACATTTTTAATAATTTCAATATTGATGGGATCACTACAAAATCACCAAATCTTAATAGTCAAAAAATGGCACAATATACAAGGAAAATCGCCAGCTTTTACCGCGATCTTGGCATAGAATTTTATCCTGTATCTATAAAGTTTCTTGAGGCGGCATATAGCTTTCATAAGCATCAAGCAATCCTTACTGGATCAAATAGTAATGAACTTGTTAATATTACCACGCTTCTTGGAATCACCCATTACGAACTTTCAAATGACAAGCTTGCTGAAAAATTTCTTCTTTCTGCATTACATATGGAAGAAAAAACAAAGGGAATGAATGAACCCCTGCTTGGTTTTCATATAAAGCTTCTAATCAACCTATATAAAAAACAAAACCGACTTACCGAAGCTACTGCACTTGAACATCATGCAAATTTATTGATGGAAGATAATAAAGAATACTCCTTTACAAATTCTTATGCACATAATGCCATAGCAATTTCGAAACATAAGCGACCAAATGACCTTATTTCTGCATATAAGTTTAATATTCCCCTTGCGAAGGCATCTAATCTTGATGAAATGAAAATAAGAGCAGTTTGGAATGATAAAACGGCGGTGTTCCCAACAAATCTAAAAAAATTAATGAGTTTTTGTTCAAAAAAATCAGGGCAATATTTATCATTGCGCTCAGGTTACCGATCTGTGGCCACTCAAAAAACTATTTATGACAAAGTCGGGTATAAGGGTACGGTTGCAGTACCGGGTCATTCGGAACATCATTCGGGACTTGCTATTGATATTAATGTAAATGAACGTTTTATGCAGGAATCAGATCCAGCATATAAATGTTTTAGTGAAAATGCCCATTTATATGGACTTGTATTATCTTTTCCTCCAGGAAACATTTACCTTGACATAAAAGAAAGCTTTGAGCCATGGCATTGGCGTTTTATTGGTAAATATGCCGCCAATCTTTATGTAACTCTAGGACCCGAGAATAAACCACGCGAATTCCTTACTGCCCTTCCATGTTATATGCAAATTGAGGAAAAAAAGTTTGATAACATGAAAATTTATCAATCAAAAGAAGGATTCCCCACTGATATTACTAATCTATGTAATTTCACGTCTCAATCGACTAAACAGAGCAAATACCGTAACTGATTACGATTTTCGTTAATATATGTAACTTTTGTTTTAATCTTTATTAATCTAAATAGTTTAATATAAATACAAATATTATAGGTTGCCTTAGCCATGCAAAGTAAAAAATTCAAAGGCGAATTTACTGTTTTTGTTCAAACAAACAATAAACTTCGTCTTGAAGACATAAATTCCAATCTCAATAAATTCAATATTACCTATGCTTTCCCTAAGAAGGGTATTGAAACGACAATAGATAGCATTATAATCGATACGATCAATAGTGATATTGATCATAATAATCTTCAAGATTATGTTATCAAGGCTAAGCAGCTTTGTCCTTTTTCATCGGTAATTGTAATTATAAAAGAAAATACTTATTTGGACTACAAGAATGTAGGGTTAAATAATACGAATTTTGTAATTGATCAAAATTGCCACCAACAACTTGCAAGAAAAATTCTTTGGCTATCACAGATTCAAAGAATGAAAATGGAATATTCCAATCGGGAAAAAATGTTTGTTGTGAATAAGCAAAGTACAGGATCAGTTGATGATTTTGATAAGCAATATTTAAAAGAAGTTCCAAATGTTGCTTTATTCGGTACACCTTCTGATTTGATGATGGAAAGCATGTACGAATTAGAAAAGCATGACATTATTTATAATGCATCGCTAAGTGCCATTCAACTCTATGATCAATTACAATTTAAGTTAATTGATGCTTTGATCATTTTTACAGATGCGTTGAAAAAAACAACGTCTACAGTGCTTTCAGAATTGAAGGCATATGATAATATTAATGAACTACCAATTATTATTGTTTCACAGGATTTAAAAGAAGAAAATTTTGTTAAATTTGATATTGAAGAAGTCATAAAACATGATGCCATCAAAACAATTGGTAAGCGGACAACAAGTTGGATTGATATTTATCGCCAATACGCAATGTTCAAAAAACTTTTAAACAATCAAAACAATAACATAAAAATGACTAATAGTAATATTAAGGGCGTTTTTTCAAGAGGCTTTTTCAACAAAAGACTCGCACAAATTTTGGTTGAAGATGACTGTGCAAATAAAACAACAAGCGTGATCAAGATTGATTTTAAAAAGGCAATAAGATCATTTGATTATGCATCAATCATCCAAACATTAAGGACTTATCTAAGGATCCAAGACACAATTTATGAACTTTCTGATAAAGAACTTATACTTATCAATCAGAATCTTTCGATCAAAGATATCTCGGACCTAAATGCAAAAATAGCCAGAAATATAAAAACACTTGCTCCACAGATCAGTACATCAGTCATTACACGTCATATGAAAGAACCAGTAAGTGACTTTATCAAAGCTATCCAAGACAATGTTGCTGTGAATAAATCAATCGGAAACATAAGCGCTTAGGCTAAGGTTTTTATTTTTGGATCATCCGAGAATATAGAAATTTCTGTGGCAATCATTTTACATTTTCTTATAATCTGTTGCTTCGTCGATAATGTTTCAAAATATACAAGACTTTGATCAGACCTTAGTTTTACTTGATCACTTTTATTTACATATTCAAGTAAATCATTTATTTGTAGTTTTTCATACTTATGGAACTTTACAACAATTCCGTTTGGCCCTGCTTCTATTTTTCCAATATTGGCGGCCTTGCAAAGGCTTTTGATTTTCATGACCTCGATTAAATTGAAAAGCTGTTCAGGGTACTGACCAAAACGATCAATCAACTCATCAGAGAAATCATTAATATCATCCTCACCTGCGGAGGAAGCAAGACGGCGATAAAGACTAAGGCGCATATCAGCATCCTCGATATAATCATGCGGTATCATAATTGGTAATCCAATTGCGATCTCTGGTGACCAATTCTCATCAATCTTTTTGCCATCCTTTAATTCATTGACAGCTTCTTCAAGCATATGTTGATAAAGTTCAACCCCGACCTCTTTGACATGTCCTGATTGTTCTTTACCGATTAAGTTCCCTACACCCCTTATTTCCATATCCTCGCTGGCAATTCGAAAACCTGCGCCGAGCTCTTCTATGGATTGCATGACCCTTAGGCGTTTCATAGCCAGCTCAGAAATAACACCATGTTTAGGGAATGTTAAAAAGGCATATCCCTGTTGTTTTGCACGCCCTACTCGACCACGGAATTGATATAATTGTGCCAAGCCAAATTTATCAGAACGGTGGATAATCATCGTATTTGCACCCGGTACATCAAGCCCCGCCTCGACAATAGAAGTCGCCAGTAAAACATCAAACTCACCACGATAAAAATCAATCATAAGTTTTTCCAACACAGCAGGAGATAATTGCCCATGTCCGATTTTTATTTTTAATTCAGGTACATATTGTTTTAATTTTTCTGATATAGGACCAAGATCAGAAAGCCTTGGTGCAATGTAATAACTTTGACCACCACGGTAATGTTCACGTAACAAAATCTCGCATATAAGGCTGAAATCTTCAGGAGCAATTGTGGTTTTAACCGGTAATCTTTCCATCGGTGCGGTTGATATTAATGATAGCTCTCTTATACCACTTAGTGACATATTCAGTGTACGTGGTATAGGCGTTGCTGACATAGCAAGCACATGGGTATCGGACCTTAGTTCTTTTAACTTTTCCTTATGGACAACGCCAAATCTTTGTTCCTCATCGATTATCAATAATGAAAGATTTTGGAATTTCATTTCCTTTGATAATAAGGCATGAGTACCAATGATGATATCAACCTTACCTTTTGCAAGATCCTCTTTTACTTCTTTTCTATTTTTAGCAGGTACAAGGCGGGATATTTGTGCAACTCTTATTGGAAAGTTTTTAAATCTTTCTTTGAACACATTGAAATGCTGATGACATAATAAAGTGGTTGGACATAAAATTGCCACCTGCCCACCATTATTGGCAACAATATATGCCGCCCTTAATGCAACTTCGGTTTTACCAAAACCAACATCGCCACAAATTAATCGATCCATTGGATATTCATTTTGAAGATCACCAACAACATCATTAATTGCGTCCTCTTGATCTTCTGTTTCGTCAAATGGAAAATACTGACAAAAATCAACCATTTCATCATCGGTTACTGTGAATTGTCTTGCAGTTGTTTGTTTCCGTTTGGCGGCGATTGCCAACAGCTCTTCGGCAATGGCAAAAAGTTTTTCCTTCAGGCGACTTTTGCGTACTTGCCAACTTGTAGAACCAAGGCGATCAAGTAATTTCGTACTATCAGCCGATCCATATTTGGCAAGTAAATCAATATTCTCTACAGGCAAATAAAGACGGTCATTATCAGCGTAATAAAGCAAAATACAATCATGTTCTGCCCCATTAATATTTACAGTTTCAAGACCTTTGTAAAGTCCAATGCCGTGATCAATATGAACAACTAATTCACCTTCTTTCAAACTCGAAGTAAGAAGAAGTTCTTTTGCCTTTGATTTCTTATGTTGTTTTCTTTTTCGTTTTTTACCAATGATATCGATATCACTGATAAAAATAATATCATCCATCTCAAGTGAATGTGGTAAATTCAATTTCATTGCAAAAACATTATGCCCTTTGATTTGATCAAAGTTTTCAATGAACGCAATTTCCTTTTTGCTAAATTGATTTATATATTCCACAAGACGCTGTGTTGAACCAAGATCACTTGCACAAAGAACTATATTTTTATCATTGTGGTTTTCGATAAAATCAACTACTTTTTCAAAAATATTCTCTTTGCCCTGATGATGTTCTTTGAAATTATATCCAATTTTTATTCCACTTTCGATACCGGCTTCGAGTGATTCAAATTGATGTAACGATACGGAATTAAGTTCTTTTACTTGCGTGATTAATTTATCATAAGGTATTTTAATATGTTCAATTGGCAAGTTACTATTATCAGACGCTTTTAAAATATTTTGATTTTTCATCTGTTCAAAATTGATCGTTTCTTGGTAATAATCATCAATATCATTTTCAAGAAACTGATCAGAAATGATCATATCGGGTGAAACAATATCAAGGAAGCTTTGGCATTCATCATAAAAAAAGCTTTGATAATGACTGTGACCCGAAAATTTTTGCCCACTACTTATGGAATTGTAAATTTGCTTGTCGCCCTGTGTACCAAATATTTGTAAAAATTTATTCCTAAAGTTTTTTATGGCACCTTCATCAAGTGCAACTTCGTTCACGGCACAAAGAAGAATGCTTTCCCTTGATTTAATTGTTCTTTGATTTTTATCGTCAAATATTCTTATCGTTTCTACTTGATCATCGAAGAAATCAATTCTTATTGGGAAATTAACAAGCGGGCTGAATATATCGACTATTCCTCCCCGCACAGAATAATCACCAATTTGCGAAGTAATATGGTCACGTAAATAACCATTTAAATCAAGCCATTTTATAAGCTTCTCACGTGGGAGGACCCCTCCTCTTTTAATTTTGATAAATGCACTATTTATTCGTTTTCTTGGGGGATAAAAATCACAAATTGTCCCCGGCTGACATATCACCAAAAGTGGTAGATTATCCAAGTCACGTTTATTAAATGTATTTATTTTTGCAATATTTGTTAATCTGGCCGCTTGGGTTTTTATACTATCATCAATTCGGTCAAATATATTTCCATCACGTTTTGGAAAATTTATAATTTTCAACTCGGGTACAAGGTTCTTTAATTGCGTTTCAATTGAATTTGCATCATCTTTGGATTTTGCAATATATAAAAACTTTTTATTGTAGTTTTTAACAAGCTTTGCAAGCATAAATGCATGCGCAAATTTGGGTGAATTATAAATATCAGAAGGTATATTAGAAAAACTTTTATCAAATTTATTGTTGCCAAAGAACACATCAATTTCAGAATTTTTCATAAACATACAACGATAGAAAGATTAAATAAATTTTTTATAAAAGACCTGTAAATCTGTTAAAAGGGGCGATTTAAATTCCGTGGGAATCGGTTTTTGCATGCAAAGCCACGCAACCAAATCATCATCAGTATAATGAAGTATTTTATCAAACTCATCATAATTTTCAAACGGCATATCATGTAGGTAATGTTTAATTAAGTTACCCATCATTATATCGGCCTCTTTTGTTCCACGGTAAGAAGCCCGATAAATCAGTTTTTTTAAGTTATGTTGCTTTTCAATATTTTCCAAAATTATTCAACAAAAAGTTCATCTTCTTATAAAAAAAATTATAAAATATACAATCTTTTTATTCCAATTATTTGATATAGGTTATAATAACCATCAATAAATATTATGCAAAATATAACTTTGAACAACATACATAATAGTCACCCACTTTTATCATCAATACTTAATTTGAATGGTGTGGGTGATGTTTTATATAAAAAACTTTCCCATAATTATGGAAGCCGCCTCATTGATCTTTTGATGATCATGCCAACAAAAATCATTGATCGATCACCAAAAGGACATTTTGATATATTCGACCTTGAAAATATTCAGAGCTTTTTTATTTTCATAACAAAAAAACCAGCTAATAGCAGGTCAAAATTTTTAAAAATTAATGCGGTTGATGAAAATAATAATGCGATTACTATTCAATATTTCAATCTTAAAACTAACTTTATTATTGATAAAATAAAACTTGATCAAAAATATTACATCAGTGGGAAATTTGTAAAACAAGGAAATGTTTTCACTATCAATCACCCTGATTTCCTAATTAACGTTGAAAATAACAATCTTACTGCCCTCCCCTTGGAGGCCGAGCGCACCTATCCCCTTACTCAGGGGGTGAATAACAAGCTTCTTACAAAATTAATCAAACAGATTTTTCAAAGGGTGAATGACAATTTTGAATGGCTTGATAATTCATTTTTAAAAAAACATGATTGGCCGACATTCCTTGATGCGCTTCGTTATATTCATCTTTACAATGACAAAAATTGCTTAGACCGTGAAAACACGGCATGGCAACGTTTGGAGTTTGATGTTTATTGTTCATTTTATATGGGGCTTTATGCATCGCAAATTAAAAAATCTGTACCGAACCAAATACCCCTTGCTTCGAATATGTTGCAACATCAACAAGTAAGTGATTTTGTTTCATCATTGCCATTTACTTTGACCAAGTCCCAGCTCAAGGCAATTGATGATGTCTATGATGATTTATCATCAAATAGTTTTATGAAACGAATGGTGCTTGGTGATGTTGGTTGTGGGAAAACAATTATTGCGTTCATAAGTGCCCTGCCTTTTTTACTCGATATTTGTGATGATAAAAACGCACAGGTACTTGTCCTTGCACCGACTGAATTGCTGGCTAACCAACATTTTTCAAGTCTTTCAATCCATTGCGATGCACTTGGAATAAAGCCACTGCTCCTTACCGGCCGTGACAAAGGTAAAAAGAGAGAAAGTAAATTAAGCCAAATTGCATCGGCCGACGCAAAGCTTATTATTGGTACGCATGCATTGTTGCAAGATGATATTAAATATACAAATTTAAAATTTATTATGATCGATGAGCAACATAAATTTGGCGTGAAACAAAGACAAAAACTTTTAAAAAATACAGACGCACATTTCCTTTCTATGAGTGCAACACCAATCCCAAGGTCACTTCAGCTTGTTCAATTTGGTGACATAGAAGTATCCATTATCGATGAGAAACCAGTCGATAGAAAAGAAATCATCACAACAATTATGTCCACGGATAAGTTAGAAAATTTAATAAATAAACTATCCGAAGTCATAAAAAGAAATGAACAAGTTTATTGGGTTTGCCCGCTTATACATGAGAATGAAAACAATGAATTCCAAGCAGCGATTGAAAGATTTGAAATTTTACAAAAATTTTTCGGATCAAAAGTTGGGCTTTTACATGGTCAACTTCATTCAAAAGATAAACAAAAGGTATGGCAAGATTTTGAAAATAAAGAAACCCAGATTTTGGTTGCTACTACAATCATCGAGGTTGGTATTGATTGCGCCGATGCAACAATAATAATTATCGAAGATGCCTTACGACTTGGTCTTTCACAACTTCACCAGCTTAGGGGGCGTGTAGGACGTGGTGAAAAGCAATCATATTGTATCGCACTTTATAACAATAACCTTTCTACGACTGCGAAAACTCGATTGCAAATATTCAAACAATATTCAGATGGTTTCTTGCTAGCTGAAGAAGATTTAAAGCAAAGAGGCCCTGGGCAAATTCTTGGTGAAATACAATCAGGGCATTTAAAGCTTCCAATTGTTGGCGAATTTACACAGAAGAATGTACAAAATATTGCATTGGAACATTTCAAAGAAATTATAAAAGACAAAGAATATTTCGATCATTACCGAAGAAATCTTATTCATCACTTACTTGGGATTCATTCCTCTGAATATCTTGCTTATTAATTATTTTTTGTTGTGGCTTTGCGAACAGATTTTCATGTGGCTTTCCCAGCAGATTTTCATGTGGACTTTTTTGTAGATTTTCTGGAAGATTTCTCGGCAGAGACCAAAGCAGATTTTTTAGCCGTTCTTTTACTTGATCTGTTTCTTTTTGTCGACCGACTTCTTTTCGTCGTTGTTTTCTTGCCTTCTTGTTTCTTTCTTTCTGCATGCGGATCAACCACGCCCGCAGAGAAGACAACTTTGGCAGCCTCCTCGACCGTAAGATCAAGAACTTTTATACTATTTTCAGGGACGAATATCAAAAAACCTGATGTCGGATTTGGTGATGTCGGAATAAACACATTCACAAAATTTTCATTGCTGTCTTTATTGCTGTCTTCTTCGTCTTCGTTAATTTCTTTTAATTGACTTCCGTCCATAACTTTTGCTTTTTTACCGTCAGGAAAACAAAGATCATTTTCTTTAAAATATTCTACCGCTTCTCTTGCGATAACTCCCTTGCTTTGCGAAACAACAAAACAGATCGCCAACATCCCCCTGCGTGGAAATTCGATTAACGCCACCTGTTGGAAACTACTTTCTGATTGTTGTAAAATCGTTGCAATAACATTTTTAAAAAAACTATAAAGATTTTTTACCAATGGCGTAGATGAGAATATTTTCTCGCTAAGTTCGACCAAAAAACGACCGATAAAGTTCCTTACAAAAATACCAACAAGTAATATAAAAACAAATGCAATTACAATCCCCAATCCAGGAAGGTAAAATCCGATACCGTCCCTGATACTTTTTCCCAAAATAGTTTGAACGATACGGTCAAAATATGCCACCGGACCAGTTAATAGCCATATGATAAGCCAAAATGTAATAAAAATTGGCAGGCTTACAACAAGACCTGCGATAAAGTTTTTGCGTAATTTTAGCAATAATTGTAAAATATTGTTTTTCATAATTATAAATCAAGCTACTATAGTCTGTATCAGTATGTTATTAGTTTTTAATAATAAGTAAATCAGTCAACGCAAATAATTATTAATTTTCGACATTTATGGATAACAACATGTTAAATAACCTGCGATTGCCACGCTAATGGACAAACAACAATTATATAGAAGAATATTTATATTCCTTGGTTCAATGTTTGTTTTTGCCGTATTTGCAATTACATACTTTTCACAAGATAACATTCTTGTACAATTAATAAAGCCAAAAACACCGTTTCAGGTTATGGACGCACCCCAAGTGCCTGATTATGAATATGACAATAATGCTTGGCTCTTACCGGATGATTACCCTTCTAATATTCCAACAAACTCCAAATATGCTCAATATGAAGAACCAATAGAAGAGATAATTCCTACACCGACAATTAATGAAGATGAAACAAAAGACAATATGGATGAAGACGATACTGATGACACAACTATACCGTCCCCACAATATCTGGATCCTGAGATCACAGAGGAAACAGGGTCCATGTCTTTTGAAGGTGAATATACCAAAGCCGATATTTTCTATATTCACGATTACCCTTTTGTAAATAAAAACCAATGGAATTCTGATTTTGACGACAAAGAGATCAAAGATAAAATCCTAAAAGAAATTCTTCCGGTCGATATTGGTTTCGCACTAAAAGATTATACAGTCTATGCACCATCCTATCGTTTGGCGACGCTCGGTGCTTTTTTTACCAATAAATTTGATGGCCATGCCGCCAGAGAACTTGCAGCAGAAGATATCAAAAGCGCATTTAACAGCTATCTTAATCGTGCGAATAATAATCGTCCCTTGATTATCATTGGATATGGTCAAGGTGGATTATACGCACAGAAACTATTAATTGATTTTTTCAAATATAATGTAGAACTAAGGGAAAGATTGGTCGCCGCCTATATCATCAATCATGCAACGCCATTACAAATTTTTGACAGTGAATCCATTACCCTTCCTTTTTGCGAAGATAAAGATATGACAGCATGCATCGTGGCATTTCATGCTCTTCCAAAAGACCAAAAGAAAGAACAAAAACGCATTAGAAACAGATTAGCAAGTTTCAAGGGGGATATGGGATTAGTTAGTCATTACCAAGATGAGTTTTTATGCGTAAATCCACTTAGTTGGATCAAGGATGATAATACTACTAATTTTAAAATGAATAAGGGTGCCGTTTTAAATATTGGGCTTGATTATCAAAAACTCACGGATGAAGTTGGATATGTTCCGGCTATCAAAGCTGGCGTTTTTGATGCTTATTGCGATAGCGGATTACTTTTATATGAAAACCCCGTTAACAAACAATTCAAATTTAAAAGCTTTTGGGGTGACAAATGGAAGCCACAAAAATTTAATCCATTTTATCAAGACCTTGGCTTAAATATGGATTACCGTACTGATATGGTTCTTGAATATATGCAATCGGTTTATGTACCCCCGTTAAAGCGGATAAATTCAACCGATATAGAGATTGAGCCAATTAATAAAATCACCCAGTAAATAGGTTGGTCAGTCCCCATTTGCAGTATGCTTAACGATATCCGTATCTTTAAATAGATGCTCAGCAATATCCGTATAAGGATTTACGTGATTTAGTTTGATTGTCGATTTCTTTTAGATCTTTTATAAAATTATCCATCAATGTTAAGGGTATCATATTCGGACCATCAGAAGGTGCATTATCTGGATCTTCGTGCGTTTCAACAAATACACCCGCAACACCGACCGCAACCGCAGCCCTTGCGAGAGTTGGTACAAATCGGCGATCTCCGCCCGACGAAGTTCCAAGTCCACCCGGCTGTTGTACCGAATGTGTTGCATCAAAAATTACCGGACAACCCGTTTCATTTGCCATTGTCGGCAATGCACGGAAATCATTGACTAATGTGTTATAACCGAAACTTATCCCTCTTTCAGTTACCCAAACTGATTTTGCTCCGTCTAGTTTATTTACAACATTCTTCATGTCCCATGGGGCAAGGAACTGTCCTTTTTTAACATTGATAATTGCATCTGTTTTCGCTGCGGCAAGTAAAAGATCAGTTTGCCGACATAAAAATGCAGGGATTTGCATAATATCAACAACTTTTGAAATCTTCTCGCATTGATCAGCCGAATGAATATCGGTAAGGCACATCATACCATATTTTTCTTTTACCTCTTCGAAAACCGGTAATGAAGCATCGATGCCAATACCCCTTTTACCTGTGAGAGAGGAACGGTTCGCCTTATCGAATGATGTTTTATATATAATTGGAATATCATGTTTCACAGAAAGCTTTTTCAATTCGCTTGCTATATCAAATGCATGTTGTTTTGATTCCATCTGACATGGACCGGCAATAAGAAATAATGGCTTGTCATTTCCCACTTCTCTTTTATCAACGCCGCTTTTAATTGTAGTTGTGATATTTTTTATATTATCTGTTGTCATTCTTATTCCATTAAACTTAAATTATATTACATATAAGCATCAGATATCACAAATAAAAATTACAGATTTAAAAAATTGCAATATCAAAAGATATATTTATAAGTTGTGATAATATGTAACTATTAATCACAATACTAAATTCCAGAAATCTTGGTTAATTATGGATAATACTAAAATCTTAGAAATGGCATCCAATGTTTTTGATACACAAATCGCCGGTATCAACACATTACACAGCCTATTGGACGATAATTTTATCGACATTATAAATTTACTTAATAATTGTACCGGCCGTATCATTATTTCAGGGATGGGTAAATCGGGACATATTGGTCGCAAAATGGCGGCAACTTTTGCATCCACCGGCGCGCCATCATATTATGTGCATCCTGCCGAAGCAAGTCATGGTGACCTTGGGATGATCAGTACCAGTGACGTTATTATTTGTCTTTCAAATTCAGGTGAGACAAAAGAACTTACCGATATTTTACATTTTGCAAATCGTTTTAAAATAAAAATAATTGCTATTACGGGCGATGTTTCATCCACCCTTGCTCAACGATCAGATTATAGTTTGATTTTACCACAAGCTGCCGAGGCATGTGATCTAGTGAGAGCACCAACAACATCGACGACAATGTGCCTTGCCCTTGGTGATGCATTATCGATGGCGTTAATGCGTCTTCGTGGTTTTGGACCACAGGATTTTAAAAACTTCCATCCGGGTGGTAAGCTTGGGGCTTCACTTACAAAGGTTGATCAAATCATGCATAAGACACTTCCTCTTTGCACGGAAGACCGTAAATTTAATGATCTGATTAATATTATGAATGATGTTGGTTTTGGATGTGTTGGGGTTGTAGATAATGAAAATAAGCTTATTGGTATTGTTACCGATGGTGACCTTCGCCGTAATGTGGATATTATATCCAATGATCCGAATATCAAGGATGTGATGAGTAAAAACCCAAAGACGCTTTATTCAGATGCTTTGGCAGGTGAAGCGTTAAATTATCTTTATACAAATAAAATCACTGCACTTTTTGTGGTGGGTGAAAATGACAATCCAATTGGTATTATACATGTTCATGATTTTATTTCAAAAGGCGTGTTTTAATATTCTGCGAATTCCTTAGTTGATTAACATTCCACGACGTTTACAGCCAATCCGCCCTCGGACGTTTCTTTATATTTTTGTGACATATCAACGCCAGTTTGTCGCATGGTTTCAATGACTTGATCAAGTGAAACATGATGTGATCCATCCGAATGTACCGCAAGCCTTGCTGCATTTACGGCCTTTACCGCACCAATAGCATTTCGTTCAATACATGGTATTTGAACCAACCCGCCCACAGGATCGCAAGTAAGACCAAGATTATGTTCCATCGCAATTTCGGCCGCGTTCTCAATTTGTGTAACACTTCCGCCCCAAATTGCACAAAGACCCGCAGCGGCCATAGAACATGCAACGCCAACTTCACCTTGGCATCCCATTTCAGCTCCAGAGATCGAAGCCTTTTGCTTATATAAAATTCCTATTGCCGCAGCCGTTAACAAGAAAATACGAATATGCGTTTTGTGAACATACCCGCCCTCCATACAATAAAATTTTATTATCGATGGGATAAGTCCCGATGCCCCATTTGTTGGTGCGGTGATCACCCGCCCGCCCATTGCATTTTCTTCGTTCACGGCCATGGCATAAAGATTAAGCCAGTCCATTATATTTTCTCGTGAATTATCACCTAAATTATTTAAAAACTTCTCAAGTAAAATTGGCGCTCTTCTTTGGACTTTTAACCAACCGGGTAATTCGCCCTTGGTTTCTAATCCTGACATAATTGATGAATGCATGACCTCCCAAATCAAATCAAGTTTTTTGTCAATCTCGATCCTTGACTGGCTTGCTAATTCATTTTCATACATTAATTGTGCAATAGTAAGTTTATTTTCACTGCATAAGGATAATAATTCTTGTGCAGAGTTAAATATAAACGGAACTTTTACTCCTTTTACTTTATTGTTTTTTAGGCGCTTTTTCTTGTCTGATTTCGATGTAAAAAAACCACCGCCTACTGAATAATATTCTTCTTCTGATATTATTTTATCCCCATCAAAGGCAACTAATTTCATGGTATTGGGATGGGTTTTTATTTTTGTTGTGATGTCCCAAATGAAATCTTTTTCTTCGTCGAATTTTATTTGATTTTCTTGTAATAAATTAATTGAATTTTCTTTTGCTAATTGACCAAGATCCTTATTGGCTTTTTTTAGGTCAAAATTTTCAGGCCTATATCCCATTAGACCCCAAATTATTGCCTTGTCAGTTGCATGACCCCGACCCGTAAATGCCAATGATCCATATAAAACAATATTTATTTTTGTAACGTCCCCAAGGATGTTTTTTTCACGTAACTTATTACAAAAATCAAATGCAATAAGCATAGGTCCCATTGTGTGACTTGATGATGGGCCAATAGATATTTTAAAAATTTCGAAGGTACTAATCAATTTTTTTCCTCATTTACCAATGATGCTATTTTTTCTTTGATTGATTTTTTAACTTTTTTAACAAGCTTTGCATCAATCGAAGTAATCACAATATCAACACCCTGTGTTGGTGTTGAAAAAGGGTATGAACCTATTTTAACGTTTTCATATGTCGATTGAACCTTACTAAGGGTTTTTGCGATCTTGCTTTCATATACATTTTCAAAACTGATATTGTCACGGTGAATAATTACGTCGGATTTAATTTCATCATCAATATGGGAAAGCATGTTTTGAAAAATATGCGGAACACCGGCAAGGACATAAACATTTTCAATGTTAAAACCGGGTGCAAAAGAAACCGTATTTTTAATTACCTTCGAACCCTTTGGGATCTTTGCCATCTTAAGGCGGCCTTCGTTTAAGTTTGGAGTATTATAATGATTTTGTAATTCCAAAAGTGCAAGGTCGTTAATTTCCAGCTTTTTGTCAAAAGCCTGTGCAATTGATTTCGTTGTTATGTCATCATGGGTCGGTCCAATACCGCCACTTGTGAAAACATAATCATATTTTTTCGAAAGCTTTTTAACCGTCGATATGATCTTTTTCTTGCTATCTGATATCACCCTTATTTCACAAAGTATTACGCCCTTTTGAAAAAGCCAATTAGCAATAAAATTTCCATTTATATCCTTTGTACGGCCTGAAAGAATTTCATCACCAATTATTATAAACGCAGCATTAACCATCAAAGAATCCTTTTACATAATTTTATTTTAACAAAACTATTTAAGAAATAAATAAATATATTCACAATAATATATTGTGATGCTAACATAATGCTATGAGTAGTAAATTTACAATATATAATGATGATGATTTTGAAAATATGTCCAAAGCTGGCTTTGTTGCCGCTTCGGCGCTTGATATGCTTGCCGAACATGTTTCCGTTGGCGTAACCACCGCATATCTAGACCGGCTTGCCTTTGAATTTTTGGGCGACCATAAAGCTTTGCCAGCAACATTAGGTTATCGTGGCTACCGGCATTCATCATGCATTTCGATTAATCATGTAATTTGTCACGGCATACCCGGTGGTAAAATTCTAAAAGATGGTGATATTTTAAATATTGATATTACGGCAATCGTAAATGGTTTTCATGGTGATACATCACGTATGTATTATGCCGGTAAACCAAAAGTCCGTGCATCACGGCTTGTTGATACAACATTCAAAGCAATGTGGGCGGGGATCAATATTGTGAAACCTGGTACTACGCTTTATGAAATTGGTAAAGCAATACAAACGGTGGCAGAACAACATAAATATTCTGTTGTGTTTGAATTTTGCGGACATGGCGTAGGAAGAAATTTTCACGAAGCACCAAATATCCTTCATTACGGAGAAATTATCGATAGATCGGGTGAAATTCACCGAACAGAACATATCGAAATTAAAAAAGGCATGTGCTTTACAATTGAACCAATGCTGAATGAGGGAAAAGGCAAAAGTAAATTGCTTAATGATGGTTGGACTGCGGTTACCCGTGATAAATCATTATCTGCACAATTTGAACATTCACTTGGTGTTACAGAAAATGGATTCAAAGTATTCACCATGTCACCAAAAGGTTTTGATAACCCACCCTATAAAACTTAGACAACAAAAAACAATGTTATCCGATAACAAGAAAAAACAAACCCGTACTAAATCTGATATATCACAGAATTTGGATGAGTTTGTTGAAAACGAATTTCAGGGAGATAGTCTCCTTGGAAATAATCTCCCTGGAGAAAATCTCCATGGAAACGAGTTTTCCGAACATAATATTCCCGTAAATAATGTTCACGCAAACAATGCATTAAAAAATAATATTATTGATAAAGACAATGTTGATGCATCTGTAAAATCACAAAAAAAGAAAAACACAAAAACCAAAACCGTTAATTTCAATCATGGTCACCGCCAAAGATTAAGGGACAGGTTCAACGAAAACGGAATAAAGGCACTTCAAGATTATGAAATATTGGAACTGATTTTATTTCGTTCAATTCCAAGAAAAGATGTCAAACCGATTGCCAAAGAATTATTAGTGCATTTCAAAAATATCAAAGAGGTATTTAATGCTGATGAAAATGAACTTTGCTCGGTAAAAGGGATAAGTGCCAATGTCGCTTCGGATATAAAATTGATTTTTGCCCTTACCTTAAAATTGACCAGCCATGATTTCACAAAACAGGCTTTGATAAATAATTGGGAATCATTAATCACATATTTAAATTCTTCACTTGGGCATCTTAAGCACGAAGAATTAAAAGTACTGTTTTTGAATAAAAAGCTCCTTTTGATAAAGGATGAAACTTTACAAAAGGGTTCCGTTGATTCCACACCTTTTTATCCGCGGGAAATAATCAAACGTGCCATGGAACTTGGTGCTTCGTCCCTGATTGTGGTTCATAATCATCCTTCGGGTGACCCTACCCCTTCGGTTCAGGATATAAATATTACAAAACAACTTGTTGAAGGTTGCAAAACTTTAAATTTAAAGCTAATTGATCATATTATTATTGCCAAAGGTCGGCATGTTTCATTTAGAAATTTACAATTATTATAGGTAGGAAATGATCCCAAGATATACAAATGCTGAAATGCAACAAATATTTTCAGACGAAAATAAATATAAAATCTGGCTTGAAATTGAAGTTCTTGTGGCAAAAAAAATGTCACTTATGGGTGCGGTTCCAAAAGACGCAATAGAAAATATCGAAAAGAAAAAACAAGATATTACATTTGATATTGAAAGAATTGATGAAATAGAAAAGCTTGTAAAGCATGATGTAATTGCCTTTTTAACCTTTGTTTCGGAAACAATTGGCGATGATGCAAAATATTTGCATTTGGGCATGACCAGCTCCGATATCTTAGACACGACATTTAATCTTCAATTAACGCAGGCAGTTGAACTTATCGATGTTGAACTTGATAAAATTTTGGACGCCTTAAAACAACAAGCATTCGAACATAAGAATGTAATTTGTGTTGGCCGTTCACATGGTATCCATGCCGAACCAACAACGATGGGTTTAAAATTTGCCAAATTTTACGCAGAATTTAAAAGAGCGAAAAAAAGACTTGCCCAAGCAAAAGAAGAAATCGCAATTTGTGCCATCTCTGGTTCAGTTGGAACATATGCCAATATTAACCCCGAGATCGAAGATTATGTTGCCGAAAATCTTGGACTTACCGCCGAAACCATCTCTACACAGATTGTTCCACGGGACAGGCATGCAATGCTTTTTGCAACGATTGGTGTCATTGCCTCCTCTATTGAAAATTTTGCTACAGAAATAAGACATCTACAAAGAACCGAAGTATCCGAAGCAGAGGAATTTTTCTCAAAGGGACAAAAAGGTTCGTCATCTATGCCGCATAAAAGGAACCCCGTTTTATCGGAGAACCTAACCGGTCTTGCCCGTCTTATACGTTCATATGTTATTCCTGCACTTGAAAATGTAACGCTTTGGCATGAACGAGATATTTCACATTCATCCGTAGAAAGAGGTATCGCACCTGATTGTTTCGTACATTTACATTTTGCCCTTCGCCGTATGGGTTCATTGGCCAAAAATCTTGTGACTTATCCACAAAAGATTCATGAAAATCTTTTCCTTTTGGGCGGGCTTATGCATTCACAGCATATAATGCTTGAGCTTGTGAGGCTTGGAATGACACGTGAACTTGCATATGAAATCATTCAACAAAATGCTATGAAATGTTGGGAACATATAAGGGCAAGAAAAGAACCAATGAATGAAAATAATGAACCAATCTTTTTGGAATTTTTAATTAATGACGACCGATTGAAAGAACATTTTTCAAACGATATCATTAAATCATTCTTTGATGATCAACGTCATTTAAAACATGTGGACTATATTTTCTCAAAGACATTTGAAGAAAATAAATAAATTCACAATTATATTACACCTATTATTTTGGACTTGCATATATCAATAATACAGGTCCAAAAATTTGGTTTCACTGCCTAAGAAATTGTGGCTTGGAAATCACTAAGTGCCTGTGTCCAGCACTCTTCCATTTTTGATTTAATTTCATCTTCATCAATGGAAACATTATATTTTTTAAGATCTGATTTAATTTTTTCGATCACATCTTCGATTCCTGGTTCTTTTAGATCAGAGACCATTAATTCCTCGATATATTTTTCTTTGGCGTCACCCGCAAGGCCGAATTTATCAGCAAGCCATCCACCCATAAGTTTATTGCGCATCATTTCAATTTTGAACTTAATCTTTTCATCATTTGCAAATTTATTTTCAAACGCATTTTCGCGATCATCCATGATACCCATAAAAACTCCTTTTTCTTTATTGATAGATGATAAATAATTAAAATACAATCCGAAATATAGTAATTTTTTTGCGATTTTTTTTGCTTTATATTTCTTATCTGATAAGAGATACATAGAAAAAAAGAGTGTGATATGTCGAAGAAAAACAAACTTTATGAAGGCAAAGCAAAGATAATATATGAAGGCAAAGAGCCAGGAACTTTGATACAATATTTCAAAGATGATATTACTGCCTTTAACAATGAAAAACATGATGTATATGAAGGCAAAGGCGTATTAAACAGCCGTATTAGCGGGTATTTAATGACATCTTTGGAAAATATTGGTGTAAATACGCATTTTATTGAACGCCTTTCCATGAGGGAACAAGTTATCAAAAAACTTGAAATGGTTCCCCTTGAAGTTGTTGTAAGAAATTACGCAGCTGGCACAATTTGTAAAAGATTCGGACTTGAAAAAGGATTTCACTTTTCACGTCCAATTATCGAATTTTACCTTAAGGATGATGACCTTGGCGATCCACTTGTATGCGAAGATCATATCTCTGCGTTTAATTGGGCGGCCTCCCCTGAAATTGATGAAATGATGAGCACGGCTCTAAGGGTAAATGACTATTTATCCGGTCTTTTTCAATGTGCAAACATAAAACTGGTTGATTTCAAACTTGAATTTGGTCGTTTATACGAAGGTGACATAATGCGTCTTGTCCTTGGTGATGAAATTAGCCCCGATTCATGTAGACTTTGGGATGTAAATACGGGTGAAATCCTTGATAAGGATCGTTATCGTCAAAGCCTTGGTGATGTTGTTGAAAAATACCGCGAAGTTGCGTCAAGACTTGGAATAATTCAAGCTCCCGAAGCGGCAAGCACAACAAGCAAACCAATATTGGTATCCGATAATTCAGATAACAAAGATAAATAACTCTACAGATCCGAAAGAAAATTATGAAAGTAGAAATCTTAATAACACCAAGAAAAGAATTACTTGATCCACAGGGAAAGACCACCGAACATGCATTGCATAATATTGGTCTTAGAGAATGTAAAAATCTTAGGGTTGGTAAAGTTGTATATCTTGAAATCGATGGTGATGATAAGGAAAAGATAATTGCAACGGCGCAAAAAGCGGCGGATGAATTATTGGCTAATCCCGTTATGGAAGATTTTAAAATCAATCTAATGGATGAGTAAATTCAATTATAAAGGTATGAAATGAAATCTGCGGTAATAATTTTCCCAGCTTCAAATTGTGATCATGATGCAGAAAAGATGATCATCGAATTAACGGGCAAAGCACCCGATATGATTTGGCACAAAGAAAGCCAAATTGACGATTATGATCTTATTGTTCTTCCTGGTGGTTTTGCTTTTGGTGATTATCTTAGGTCCGGTGCAATTGCGGCAAATTCACCGATCATTCAGGCGGTTAAAAAACAAGTTGAAAAAGGCGTTCCATTAATCGGTATTTGCAATGGTTTCCAAATACTTTGTGAAATGAAACTTCTTCCCGGTTCACTTGCAAGAAACAGTAAACAGAGTTTTATTTCAAAATCACAACATTTATATCTTAATCCAAATTGGTTTGGCAAAAGTACAGACAAAAAAGATTCCAAGAAATCAAATCAAGACCGATTATATTATCAACTTCCAATCGCCCATATGGATGGTCGATATTGGTGTGAAGATGATGATTTAAAAATGTTAAATCAGGAAGAAAGAATTTTATTGCGCTATGTCGATAACCCGAATGGATCAATTGATAATATCGCCGCAATTTCAGATAAAAATAAAAAAGTCATCGGAATGATGCCCCACCCTGAACGAGCACTTTCGCCCATTGTTGGATCAGATGATGGCAAGCATTTTTTCGAAAGACTTTTTAATTCACTTAACCTAGCAAATTAAACCAGAACATAGAATAAAGATGACAGAATTAGCAACCATTGAACAAGCATTGAATTTTGGTCTTAAACCGGATGAATATGAAAAAATAAATGAACTAATTGGTCGTGTACCGAATATTGTGGAGCTTGGAATTTTCTCTGCTATGTGGTCGGAACATTGTTCATATAAATCATCCCGTTTACATCTTGCTAAATTACCATCAAAGGGAAATGCGGTAATCCATGGCCCGGGTGAAAATGCGGGTGTGGTTGATATTGGTGATGGGCAAGCAGCAATATTCAAAGTTGAAAGCCACAACCATCCAAGTTTTATTGAACCATTCCAAGGGGCAGCAACAGGTGTCGGCGGAATTATGCGTGATGTATTCACAATGGGCGCAAGGCCAGTTGCAAATTTAAACATCTTGCATTTTGGTGCAATCGATCACCCAAAGACTATGCATCTTCTAAAGGGTGTGGTTTCAGGGATTTCATTTTACGGTAATTGCATGGGCGTTCCAACCGTGGGCGGAGTAACCAATTTCAACAAGGCCTATGATCAAAATATCCTTGTGAACGCCATGACAGTTGGTATCGCCAATCAAGACAAGATTTTTCTTTCGGCGGCAAAATCCGTTGGATCACCCGTGATTTATGTTGGTTCAAAATCGGGTAAGGACGGGATCCATGGGGCATCGATGGCCTCGGCTGAGTTTGATGATCAATCAAAAGATAAACGCCCTACTGTGCAAGTTGGCGATCCATTTATGGAAAAATTATTACTCGAAGCATGTTTGGAATTGATGAAACATGATTACGTTATTGCCATTCAGGATATGGGTGCGGCCGGTCTTACTTCTTCCGCCGTTGAAATGGCATCAAAGGCTGCGGGACATAAGGATGAGGCAACAGGTCAAATATTAAAAGGCGGGATGAAGCTAAACTTAAATAATGTCCCTATACGTGAAAAGATTATGTCACCGCTTGAGATAATGCTTTCTGAATCACAAGAAAGAATGCTTATTATCTTGAAACCGGGTGCAGAAGATAAAGCGAAAGAAATCTTTGATAATTGGGATGTTCCTTTTGCCGTTATAGGTGAGACAACGAATAATGGTCTTTTGGAAATTATTTATGATGATAAAACTGTCTCTGACCTGCCTGTAAGTATTTTAGCCGAACATGCACCAAAATATGACCGTCCTTATAATGATTATAATAAAGAAAACAAAGAAATTGATCATTTTGTAAATATAAATAATGTTAAATTTACAATAAAATCAGACAAAGCGAACAAGAAAAATCTTTTACATACGCTTAGTCAAAAATCAAATTCAATTTTTAATCACCCTAAGTCAACAAAACAAAATGAACATGTTTTGATATATGAATATAATAATGACATTATTGTGGAGTATAATAATATTGATCATGTGATTGATCAAAAAGCAGGTGACAATAAAAAAGATGACAATAAAAAAATTGAAACAGACGCCGCAGATACAGACACCACAGATGCAAAAGACACAGCGATTAATGAAACCGAAAAGAAAAATGATAAGAAACAAATTCTAAATTCATTTTCTGATCATATAAAAAGCAAATCATATGATGAATTTTTTAATTTCATATCTTCTGAAAAAGTAAGTAAAGTTTCGTTGTCAATAAGCAATAAACATAAGGTCAAGAAAGTTAATCTTTCACAGATCCCCGGTGGTGATAGTATATTATCCGCATGCTTATCATTACTTACCTACCCTGAGCTTGCGTCAAAATCATGGGTTACAAATCAGTATGATCATACAGTGATGTCAAACACGATTACAATTGATAAATCTTCTAGTGCGCTTGTAAATGTTGAAGGAAGCAAAAAGGCACTTGCACTTTCTTCGAATGTAAATCCAAATTATTGTTTTGCTAATCCTTTTGTTGGTGGCAAACAAATTATCTGTGAAAGCTACCGCCTATTATCAGCGGCCGGAGCAACGCCACTTGCATTTACTAATTGCTTGAATTTTGGTAACCCTGAAAAGCCAGAAATCATGACACAATTTGTTGGTGTGATTGACGGTATTACTGAAGCATCAGAGTTTCTTGAATATCCTGTGGTCTCAGGCAATGTATCGCTTTATAATGAAACAAACGGCGTTGGAATTTTGCCTACGCCAACTATTGGCGGTGTTGGACTTGTTCAAAATCAGGGCGATATTGGACGTTTCGATCTTGCGAAAGAAGGTGATATAATCATCGGAATTGGCGAAACAAAGGGCCAATTACAGAACTCGGCCTATTCAAGATTATTATTTGATATTGAAGATCCATCAATGCCAGACATTAATTTACTGGCTGAAAAACGTGCCGGTCTTTTAATAAGAGAATTGCTACAAAAAAAATATATCAACTCGGTAAGAGCCGTAACCAAAGGTGGTTATATTTTATCACTTGCAAAAATATGTATGGCTTCAAAAGTTGGGGCGATGATCACAAGCCCAATTGCAAAAAGAAAAGCGGCATTTTGGTTCGGCGAAGACCAAGCACGCTATATAATTACCGTTGACCCAAAACACCAAGAGGATGCAATTATCCTTGCGTCACAACAAGGATGCGTAACCACAAGGCTTGGAAGAATTCAGGGCGAGAACATTGTACTTGATGATTGTGATTATTTAAATGTCAAAAGCCTTAGTAATCTTTATGACAATAAATTCGCAGAACATGTTAATAATGAGGATAAAAAAGTGGCCATAAAAAAAGACGATTTGAATAAATTATTAAAAGCTTCTTTTCCAGATGCGGATATTGAAATTACCGATCTTGTTGGTGACGAAAACCATTATAGTGTAAAAATTACTTCTTCTGCTTTTCAGAATATGAATAAATTATCACAACATAAATTAGTATATGCAAGCCTTGGCGATCTTGTCGGTGGGCAATTACATGCATTATCTTTGGACACAAACGAAAAATAGAGAATTATAATATGGATGAAATAAACAATAAAATAAGCGAATTAATCAAAAGCGACAAAATTTTTATCTTTATAAAAGGTACAAAGGAATTACCGCAATGTGGTTTTTCTTCGCTTGTGGTAAATGTTTTCACATTACTTAAATGTGAGTTTACAACATTTAACGTGCTTGATGATGCGGATATTCGACAGGGCATAAAAACATTTTCTTCATGGCCAACTATTCCCCAGATTTATATTAATGGAGAATTTATGGGCGGATGTGATATTATAAAAGAAATGTTCGAAGACGGATCATTAAGAACTTTATTGGCCGAAAAAGAACTTCTTTCCTAGTCGAGATTGAAATAAATTTTAGTCACACTGGAACTGTTATTTAAGTAACATATACCCTCCACTGTCATCACAGTTCGGCGTCAGTTTGATTTGTTAATACAGGTTATTTCCAAGCGTAACAAATGATCGCGGTCATTATTTTTGAAATATATTTACAAGGCAACAGGCGAAGAATCTTCTTGTATTCGTGCCTGTGCCTGTACCCACACACAGTAACACTTTTAATCCACAATTACACCAATTATCTTAGGATCAAAAAAGCATCTATATCCAAAAAATTTTGGTACAAAATAATTTTGAATATACTCACCGATTTTGCATCAAGCATAATATCATTTTCAAAATTTTGAGCTACATCATGACACATTTATCAAGAAAACAGGAATGTGCAAATTACTTAAAAAAATTCCAACAGTTTTACTTTTGAAAAGTATAAAAAAAATCAGATGAAAAAGGATTGGAGCGGGTAGCGGGAATCGAACCCGCATATTCAGCTTGGAAGGCTGCTGCACTACCATTGTGCTATACCCGCATAATATTCGTTTTTATCGTACTTGCCGACAAATGCAAGATGTAATTGATAAAAATTTAAAAAGGTTGCTTAAAGGACGGTGATGGTTGGGTAAACCATACTGGTCCTTCTTCACCAATGTAAAAATGATCCTCTAAACGAACGCCAAACTCGCCATAAAGACTGATATTTGGTTCATTTGAAAAACACATTCCCTTTGCCAATAAAGTATCATCACCCCTGACAAGATTTGGGCTTTCATGAATATCAAGCCCTATTCCATGCCCTGTGCGGTGCGGGATTCCCGGCACTTTGTAATCGGGTCCAAGTCCGTATTTTACAATAACATCTCTTGCGGCTTTATCACAATCACCGCACGCATTACCGATTTGCGCGGCTTGGAATGCTGCCTCTTGTGCTTCTTTTTCAATGTTCCATATATCTTCTTGTTTTTGTGTGGATTTACCAAAAACATATGAACGTGTAATATCAGAATTATAGCGGTAAAAGCTACAGCCCGTATCAATCAGGACCATATCGCCATCTTGTAAAAATTGTTCATCATCTGGTCCATGCGGATATGCCGTGGCCTTTCCGAATGAAACAATACAGAAAGTTGATCCGCCATCAGAGCCAGCTTTTTTATGACAATCATTTATAAAGCTTTTTACTTCACGATTTGATATATTTTCACGTAAAATTGATGCGGCTGCCTTTTGAACATTAAGGGTTACATTTTTTGCATGTTGTAAAAGATCAAGTTCATTTCTTGTTTTAATCGACCTTATTGAATACACAATATCAAAACCATCATGAAGACGGAAATTATCACCCGATTTTGCTAATCTGTCTGCCCAATAAAAAGGCATAGACGGATCACCATGAATGTTTTTTAAATTATTTTTGTCCGCTATATTAGCAAATAATTTATACGGATCTTCATGTTCCTCCCAACCATACATTTCACCGGGGATTTTAATTAATGTTTCTACTAATGGAATTTCAAATGCAGGTGATAAATAAATTATTTTATCATGCGTAATTATTGCGGCCAATATCCGTTCAGAAAGCCACCATGTAATATTTGTAAAGTAATAAAGCGAAGTACCCGGAGTAATGATCACCGCATCAATATTATCCTTAGCCATTTTGTGCCTTAGTCTTTTTACACGATCAAGGAATTCATTATGATCAATCGGTTTTGTGAGATCTCGTTGATTTTTAATTGTCTCAATAACATCATTTGAATTTTTTCCGCCAATCATATTTTTCTCCTAATCAAGTGCAAATTCTGATTTATAATTTAATTTCAAACTTTCTGGTTGCTCGTCCTTGTAAAGAATGAAATCACCACATACAAGAATATCAAGTTCAGTACCCATAAAACATCGATAGGCATCCAAAGGGGTACATACAATTGGTTCGCCCCTTACATTAAATGATGTGTTTACTAAAATGGGACAACCTGAAACTTTTTCAAACTCTCTCAATAATTGGTGAAATTTTTTGTTCGTTTCCTTATGAACGGTTTGTACACGGGCTGAATAATCAACGTGTGTAACCGCAGGAATTTTTGACCTCGTAACCGCCAGTTTCGAAAGACCATCTTTTTGTTTGTCTTCTTCACTTAATTCAACTTTTAGCTTTTTATTTATTTTTGCCACCAAAAGCATATAAGGGCTTTGGACATTTAGATCAAACCAATCCGACAATCGTTCAGCTAATATCGCAGGGGCGAAAGGTCGAAAACTTTCACGGTACTTTATCTGTAAGTTTAATTTCTTTTGAACGTCACGCCCGCGTGGATCGGCGATGATCGAACGGTTTCCAAGTGCCCGTGGCCCGAACTCCATCTTTCCTTGGAACCAGCCAATTGCTTTACCGTCATTTAAATGAACGGCACATTTTTTTATTAAATCATCCCAAACATGTTTATTATATTTGGCACCAAGTTCATCAAATATTTCTTTTGTTTCATCATTTGAATATTGGGGACCAAGATAGGATCCTTGCATACTATCTGTATGCTGTGCATTATTTTCCACAGAAGCTCTTTGATTTCCAAGATGCTGATAATGACAATTTAATGCACATCCCAAAGCACCACCTGCATCACCGGCAGCGGGCTGTACCCAAAGATCAAAAAGACCTTGTTCAATTATTTTTCCATTTGCAACACAATTTAATGCGACCCCACCTGCCATGCATAAATTTTTACAATCATATTCATCACTATATGTTTTTATAATCTCACTGGTAATATTCAAAATTATTTCTTCTGTAACTTTTTGAATTGATGCCCCAATATCCATATGTTTTTGGGTAATCTCTTCACCCTCTTTACGTGGGGGCATTCCAAATAATTTATCAAATAATATGTTCGTCATCCTAAGGCCAGTGGCATAAGAGAAATATTTTTGATTTACCACAAAACTTCCATCCTCATACTGATGGATTAGTTCTTTTTTAATGATGTCACAATAAATTGGATTTCCAAATGGTGCCAAGCCCATTAACTTATACTCGCCTGAATTTACCCGAAATCCAAGATAATAAGTAAACGCAGAATAAAGTAATCCCAATGAATGTGGGAAATGAATTTCCTTGATGATTTTCAACGAATTATTTTCACCAAAACAAAGTGCCGCAGTTGCCCATTCCCCTACCCCATCAAGCGTAAGAATAAATGATCGGTCAAATGGCGATGGGTAAAATGCACTTGCTGCATGGCTTATATGATGTTCAGCAAAAAGAAAATTCTCAGCTGGTTTTATGATACCAATTTTTTTACATTCCTTGATGATCAAATCCTTCAGGAATAATTTCTCTCTCAGCCAAATTGGCATTGCACGGGCAAAGGACAATAGACCCCTTGGTGCAAAATGTATGTAGGATTCGAGTAAGCGTTCAAATTTCAAAAAGGGCTTGTCAAAAAAGCAAATATAATCAACATCTTCTGCTTTTACATTACTTAGTTCAAGGCAGGATTTAATTGCATTTACGGGGAAAGATGCATCATGTTTGATACGTGTAAGTCTTTCCTCTTGGACGGCGGCAACAACTTTTCCATCAATGATTACCGATGCTGCACTATCATGAAATAATGCAGATATCCCCAAGATCACTGTCATTTTATACCCCTAAAAGATTGTATAAATAAACGGGGATACTGTTGAACCCTGTGATAAAATTATTAGAAGTCCAAATAGTGATAATGCAAGTATTGTTGGCAATAACCAAAATTTCTTTCTTGCGCTCAGAAATTTCCACAATTCTTTAATAAATGAAATCATATTTACCCTTGTTAAAAAAACCGTTCCATTGATTCAGGCTGTTTTTCTTTTCTATCATACCAATTCGATTGAATAGAGTTTTTACTACCTTGCTTTGTCCAATTTGTAACCAACTTTATGCGAAAAATTTTACAAATAATTGCAGTGGGTAAAATTGTAAAACAATAAACAATCGTCATGATTAAAGGTGATATAATTTTATGCAAAATCATTCCAAACTTAAACCAAAGTAAATTTGGAAAATGCAGAATTTTTGGAATGATAAATGCAAAAAACAGTAAAAATCCGGACGGGATATATAAAAACCAAAGTGATCCAGTTCCCCATATCAAAGAGACCGTAGAAAGAAGTGTAAATATAACTGAAAAAGTTATGCCAAAATTTTTATTTGACGGTGTCTTTACTTCTACGTGATTAGTAAATTCCGACATTAAGCTTTTCTTCCAAGCGGAAGATACATTTTTGAAAGGGTTGTATCCTTTGCCATAAATCCATGCCAGATACCGGCCAACACATGTAAAACAATTAAGCCAATCATTATAAAAGCGAGGACTTCGTGCATTTCTGATATTTTTTTCAAAAACTCTTTTTGAGGGCCAAATATTTCGGTAGGGATTAAAGGTATATCAAACATGCCATAAAACTTAAATGAAGAATTATAAAGTTTTTTATGTGCCGATGACATTATCCATCCACTAAGCGGAAGCATTACCATGACAACATAGAACAAAAAATGGATGGCTTTTGCCAAAAACTTTTGCAAACCATCAACCGATAATTTTGGTGGAGAAACAAAAAACAACCTTGTCACAATTCTTATGAAGGTAAGAAACAACACCAACATTCCCGTAGATTTATGCAGTAAAATAAGCGAGATTTTAAGTTCTAATTGTTCTTTGGGAAGGCTCTCAAAGTAAAAGCCCACACATAACAAACCTATTATCAAAGCCGCCATCAACCAATGTAGAGTTGCCGCAAAAGGGTGATATTTCATATTATATCCTTTAATTATTCAAGAGGCTATATATTAACTTTGTTCAAGGCTAATGCAATATCATAATATGATTTTTAGTGATATTCACTATTTTTTGTGAAGCCAAGAAGCATGTTTTGGTGCTTTTTTTGTTTTTGACCATTCCTCGATCATCGCAGGTGCAACGGATCTAAGCTCTTTATATTGTTCTTTTGTGCCGGTATTATATGCAAGTTCAAGACGGTGACCATTCGGATCAAAGAAATAAATTGATTTAAATATTCCATGATCAACGGGCCCAATAACATCAAGACCATTATCCTGCGCCTGTTTTTTTGCATTTTGTAATGCTTGTTCATCCTTTACCGCAAAGGCAATATGTTGCACCCAAATTGGCGTATTATTATCACGGTCCATTTTCGGTGAATTTGGCAGTTCTAAAAATGCAAGTACATTTTCATTCCCTGCATCAAGAAAAATATGCATATAGGGATCGGCCTCTTTGGTTGACGGCACTTCATCTTCGGATATGGCCAAAAGGAAATCCATATTCATAACTTTTTGATAAAATTCCACAGTTTCCTTTGCATCATTACAACGATATGCAACATGATGAATTCGATCAATTGAATATGTCATTAGGAATCCTTTTTATTTGTGTCTAATACTCCACGTTTTACCTGATCTCTTTCGATTGATAAAAATAAAGCTTTGAAATTTCCTTCGCCGAAGCCTTCGTCTTTTTTTCTTTGGATAAATTCAAAAAATATCGGACCTAAGCTTTTTTCGGAAAAAATTTGTAACAATAATCTTGGGTCGCCGTCTTCGGTGGAACCATCAAGTAAAATCCCACGTTCTTGTAGTCCTGAAACATCTTCTCCATGACCCGGAAGCCTTTCTTCGAGCATGTCATAATATGTTTTAGGCGGAGCTGTCATAAATGGCGTACCAAGTTTTTCTAATCTGTCCCAACATCCATATAAATCATCGCATGAAAACGCTATATGCTGGATGCCTTCTCCATTATATTCCATCAAATATTCTTCTATCTGTCCCTTGCCCGAGCTACCTTCTTCGTTAAGTGGTATACGGATTTTACCGCAAGGTGAAGTCATCGCACGCGAAGTAAGTCCAGTATACTCACCCTTTATGTCAAAAAATCTTATTTCACGGAAATTAAAAACTTTTTCATAGAACTTACCCCAATATTCCATACGTCCACGATATACATTATGGGTCAAGTGATCGATAACATTGAAACCGCAACCTTTTGGTTTAATATCAACACCTTCATCATAGATAAAATCAATATTATAAATATTGTTAGTCTCACTATAACGATCTACAAAATATATTAATGCCCCACCAATACCCCTTATGGCTGGGATATGTAATTCCATTGGGCGGCTATCTATCGTTATTGGTTGTGCACCATTTTCAATCGCCAACTCATATGCCTTTGTGGCATTCTTTACACGGAATGCCATCGCACATGCACCCGGACCATGTTCGGCTGCAAAATGCCTTGCAAGTGATTTAGGTTCATAATTTATAATAAAATTAATATCATTTTGACGCCATAATGTTGCATCTTTTGAACGGTGATTACCAATTTTAGTAAAACCCATTGATTCAAATTTTGGTTCTATTATATTTTTTTCTTCACTCGAAAACTCAACAAATTCAAATCCATCAAGTCCAAGTGGATTTTCAAATAAATCAGACATACTTCCCCTAAATATAGTTTATGATCATTAACAAAATATAGTTGTAATTACAACTATATTGTCCTATTGTCAATCCAAGAAAACTTGTCAACAATCATTACTAGCAATCATATGAACAACAATTCTGATACTAATAATCAATCCGAGCAAATGATTGCTTCGCAGACGGATATCGAATTAGAGACTTTTTTTCCCTATCAATTGACTGTTGCCGCACACAGATTTACGACACTCACCGAACAAATCACAAAGAAATATAATATTAAAATTGCCAGCTGGCGTGTCATTGCCGCACTAAATCAGTACCCTGGTTCATTCGCCCAAGAGGTAGTTGATATCACCCCGATGGATAAGGGTATTGTTTCGCGCGCCGTCAAAAAGCTTATTGATAATGGTCTGGTCACACGAAAAAACACAAATAATGACAAGAGAAAGCTTCATCTTTTCCTTACGGCCAAGGGTGAGAAACAATATATCCAAATAGCTTCGGAAATTATAAAATTGAACAAAGAATTACAAATTAGCGACAATCAAAAAAATCAATTTGATAAGGTTTTTAAAAAGATAAATAATCTTGAAGATACGAAATAACATTTCAATCCCATATCATATTGACAGAAGATAATTTATAAATTGGATTTTTCTATATTTATGATAAGAACATAGCAAATTTAAATGTTAAGAACCCAAGAAACTCCGAGGAAAATATGAATTTAAAAACATTAGCAATTTCTACATGCATCTTTGCTTTAGCAGCATGTGTTGAATCCGATCATAGCAAAAAAAGTGATCAACAAACACAAATGCCAGCACAAAAAAAAGCAAAGAATGTTATTATTTTCATCGGCGATGGAATGGGTGTTTCAACGGTCACAGCAGGAAGAATTTATGTCGGGCAACAGCTTGGTAAAACGGGTGAAGAACATCAATTATCATTTGACAAATTTCCGCATACTGCCCTTGTGAAAACATATAATATTAATGCCCAAGTACCTGATAGTGCGGGTACAGCAAGTGCGATTATGACAGGTGAAAAAACCAATATTGGGTATCTTTCAATTCCCCATAATATTGAATTTGGAAAATGTGCCAATGGCGAATTTAACTACCCAACAATTTTAGATTTTGCACAACAAGCAGGTAAAAAAACAGGTGTCGTGTCCAATACAACTCTCACCCATGCTACGCCAGCATCAACATATGCCCATATTACTGAACGTGGATGGGAAGGCGACAAGGACATCGAGCTTGAAGATGGTCAGACTACTGATTGTAAATCAATTGCACAGCAATTTGTTTCAAGGGAAAATCCGATTAATATTGCACTTGGTGGTGGATCAGCTAAATTCACATCAGAGCAACTTGATTATTATAAGAATGAAAAAAATGGAAAAGTTGTAAATACGGCTGCTGAACTTCAGGCCGCAGGAAATGATCAACCTGTATTAGGTCTCTTTTCTGAATCGCATATGACATTTATGATGAACAGAGAAGAAGAAATTACTGAACCAACATTAACCGAAATGACGCAAAGTGCGATTGCCAATCTTGAAGATAGTGAGAATGGTTATTTCCTTTTGATCGAAGGCGGAAAAATTGACCATGCCCACCATGCAAGTCGGGCGCAACTTGCTATGGGTGAGATGCAAGAATTCGACAATGCAGTTAGCGCAGCACTTAATATGGTCGATCTTGACGAAACTTTGGTAATGGTGACTGCGGATCATTCACATGTACTTACCATTGCGGGTTATCCGGCACGTGGAAATCCTATATTAGGTCTCGTAAAATCATTTGATAGCAAAGGCAATAAGGAAGATGAACCAAAGCTTGCACAGGACGAAAAGCCTTATACGACGCTTGGATATAATAATGGTCTTGGTTCAATATATGAGGGTAATAATCGCCCAATGCCGGAAACCGATAAAACTGATGCGATCTATCAAGGTGGTATACCAAGGAATGGCGAAACGCATGGTGGTGAAGATGTTCCACTTTATGCGATTGGTGTCGGTTCGGAATTAGTTCACGGTACAATTGAACAAAATGTAGTATTTGATATTATGAAAGAAGCTTTTGATTTTGAATAAGGCTTTCTGAATTCATTCGGGAAAATTGTTTTGGATTTGGTTTGGAATTTTCGGGTTCAAGAGACCCCACAAGTTCGGGAAATCCTATGTTGTGAAAATGGTTTGAGAAAATGGTTTGAGACTCTTTGGGTTAAATATTCTAGAGTCGAACCCTTGGGTTAGAACTCTAGAGTTTGAACTCTAGAGTTTGAACTCTAGAGTTTGAAATTCTGTCACGAGATTTTGAAAAGACAATCATGAATTGATAGAATGAAGTCAGGTGATCCTACCAAAAAATATCCTAAAAAAATAGCATCGAAAATT
>JAXGGS010484482.1:0-11376 GCA_035585475.1 Armandia brevis
TACATATCGGACAGATTACATGTATGTGACAAATCTCTCCTACCTGTTTACATATCGGACAGATTACATGTATGTGAGAAATCTCTCCTACCTGTTTACATATCGGACAGATTACATGTATGTGACAAATCTCTCCTACCTGTTTACATATCGGACAGATTACATGTATGTGAGAAATCTCTCCTACCTGTTTACATATCGGACAGATTACATGTATGTGACCAAAGCTTGCTCACCTGTTTACATATCGGACAGGGTATCGCGCCGTTTGTCAGTATTTTCCTGAGACACGGATCCTCACAGAAGTGATGTCCGCACAGTAATATCCGCGGGTTACTGTACTGATCGTAGCAAACCGGACACGTAAACAAATCATTCAGGGACTCTATGGTCGACATGTTTTAATCCTTGCTACAAACGTTATAATGTTTATAAATAGTAAATAATTAATCGTATCTTCGCGATATGTATGAGTGATTACACAAGCCAGAGCAGCGACTGTCCGACCCCCTGGACCAAATCTTTAAATCGTCAAGCCGTATGATCCACTCCAGTGTGACGCCTTGTAAATCCCTCTAACTTATCAAATCATAAACTATGACCCATTGATTTATGTCATTGTTAAGGAAAACGTTACCACAAATTGCGAAGGGGTCGTCTAATTTTAGCTTCATCATTAAAATGCAATAACCAGAGGTATTGGATATATGGTATTGATCTATGCGTAGTACCTGGACGTTAATTAGCAGGTAAGGTAATAAAATAGCTGTCACATGCGGAGATTTTAGTCACGACCTGGTGATAATTATACCCGGATTACAGGTGATACACGGGTATCAATATCCGTATCGATAATCCGGTCTGTAATAGGGTCAATCAGGGTCAATCAGGGTCAATCAGGGTCAATCAGGGTCAATCAGGGTCAATCAGGGTCAATCAGGGTCAATCAGGGTCAATCAGGATCAATCAGGGTCAATCAGGGTCAATCAGGGTCAATCAGGGTCAATCAGGGTCAATCAGGGTCAATCAGGGTCGATCAGGGTCATCACGTGCTGTCATTACACTAATGATGTTCTTTGCTCTTATTAATTTTATCGATAAATCTATATATAATTTCGCTAAGCGAAAAGTTTGGGACCCGATTTCAGGAGTTCTGGGGAGTATCGGCGACTTCTGAGTCGGCAGAAAGGATGCATTTACAGAATTGTACACAGTCTCCAAAATAAAAAACCTTGTAAAAGTTCGTAAAAGTGAAATTTACGGCAAATTTGAGGCATACTCTTTTCAAAAGATTTTCTCTTTTCGTCCCAGGGTACTAGGCGATTATGTAACAATGTCTTGATAAAAGAGAATCAGTAGTTAATGGCAAAACGTAATAGGGAACAGGGTTAATGGCGACAGCACTAGGCAACACGTTAAATAATGATTTTAGCAACATAAAAAGGAAGGTGGGAACGGTCGGGGATTTACCTGTAACAGTGATGAGGTGGGAGGGGCAGGGGTCGTCTGTCGGAACTATGCAACGTTAGGAAGCAACATGTTTTTATTTATTTATTTTACCTCATAGAAGGAAGAAGTAAGAAAAGTTTATATTTTTTGGAAATGACAAAAAGAAAGTGTTTTGGTGGGTCGCAGGTCCATGCAGGTGGGGTGATTCATGTTTATGTTATGTCAGCACTTTTATTTACAATCTGAGGAATCCATTCTCAGTGTCAACAGAAAAGGAGACTAATTAAATGTAACTATATTCCCCTTTTAGTTATTGCTCTTAATACCCGCAGAGCGGGTAACAACAGCTAGTATATATAAAACAATTATTTCAACTTGTTCTTAGATATGCAAAGTTGAGTACTTGTTAATACATTTGAATATAAAACCAAATACATGTCAACATTGAATTATTGATAGTGCACAAATGTATAATGTGGATACAAACCAAAATCTATATTTGAAACGTCATTCTCGAAAATAATAAATTCTAACACTACCTTCTCATGAAATCATGAATATATATGCATCCCCTCTTTCTTTGTTGCTAGGTGATGGCGATGACGCAGGTTGATGTGACCGCCGGAGAGGGACAATTCCGTCGTTACCAAGGCAACCACGGCCCCGACACCCCGAGACCTGAGCCGGGCACCTACAGTAGGATGATGTGAGAACAAGTTCATGTTTTATTCGCCATTAAAATATGCATTATCTAATTAGAGTCAGATTCGATATATTTAGTATTGCTAAAAGCCGTATTAGATGGAGCTCGGTGTCTACGGCTCACGTTGCGGTCATTGTTCATGTCATAAAATGCTACCACCGTTGTAAATCAGGAGGAGCATATAGCCGAGGCCGAGGTCATTGTGCGCTAATCCGAGGTCAGTTTGCATATCACCGAGGTCAGTTTGCATATCACCGAGGTCAGTTTCCGCGTCACCGCGGCCAGTTTGCGCTTCACCGCGGTCAGTTTGCGCGTCACCGCGGCCAGTTTGCGCGTCACCGCGGTCAGTTTGCGCGTCACCGCGATCAGTTTGCGCGTCACCGCGATCAGTTTGCGCGTGACTGCGGCCAGTTTGCGCGTGACCGCGGCCAGTTTGCGCGTCACCGAGGTCAGTTTGCGCGTCACCGAGGTCAGTTTGCGCGTCACCGAGGTCAGTTTGCGCGTCACCGCGGTCAGTTTGCGCGTCACCGAGGTCAGTTTGCGCGTCACCGAGGTCAGTTTGCGCATCACCGCGGCCAGTTTGCGCATCACCGCGGCCAGTTTGAGCATTACCGCGGCCAGTTTGCGCATCACCGCGGTCAGTTTGCGCTTTACCGCGGCCAGTTTGCGATTTAATGTGGTTAGTTTGCGCTTTACCGCGGCCAGTCAATCTACGGTAGTCATACCGCTCATGTTTGTTGACCTGGTCTAAGGACTCCTTTGTAGCTATCATTGGACAATGATTGATGTATTCAAAAGTTATTCTTTCAATCGAGCTTAGACTATTAAAGCTTTCATCTTATTTTCATTTCAGCGTTATTGATATTGTGTCCGACTACACAGACATGTATATGTGATGATTTTGCAAGTTGAATTAATCATACATTATTTCCATGGTTACAGGGAAAATTACAACAGGGGATCAGCTCCTGATGGAGTAGTACTGGAGCCTGGTTACTATAACGACCAGAGTTCAGGGCAGAGGAGACCAAGCACCATCAGAGAGTAAACAAGTGTAAAGAAAGTCGAGAACCGAAAACCTATTGATGGAATTTAAATAGCCGCTTAGAATTAAATCACTAATCATTACTCACTTGGTTGATCCAAGTTTTAATTGAAGCATTAATTAAGTAACACTATACATGCGCTACAACAGACTGTGCCCTGTTAGAAATGTGTGCGTAATAAATCTGCAGTCAATAAAACCGATTATATAATCTAGAATATGGGTAAAAAAATCTCGTTTTAATAAATGGTTTCACATGTATAGGTATGCATAAGCCGTATATCTCGGCACTGCTTATAATATGTTATAATTAGACCAATCAGTATGGTCGCAAGATTTCTTGATAATTAAAGAAGATGATTCACACGTGAGAAACATAGTTTTACATATCTAGAATAGCGCCGCCGTCAGATATAGAACTGGGTGACACACACGTGATTTATATTAATAACACGTCAATATATGCTCGATCAATAAATAAGGTGGCCGCACGATGCACACCCAGACACTCCACGCTTTAAACCCGAGCGTGGAGATCAATAGACCCCAAAACCTCAGGTAAACCAACCCTATTTACGGTAGCCTGGATCCCTGCCAACCACCGGCCCGGCACGACTCGATAACTGAGCGCGCTATGCATGACTTGTAATTTCACCGAGGTCGCCGCTTTGTTTAGTCTGTAAAAACCCGGGGCACGATCGATAAATAATGTGACGCAGCAAAATCTCGCACACGTATCGCCGACAATCGTGGGACGATCCAGGTAGAGGCAGGACCAGAAAGTTCACAAATAAGGTAATACAATGATATTTTCTTTAATTGTCAATAGCTGACGGATATACGCTGATATCATTAAAGACAAATTATGTATGTCAGCTAAATTGCATTAAGTATGGATGTTTATAAGCTGAGGATATTTGAATGTTTGCAGATAAAAGATGCAGGTGGGACCGACCGTTCTTTTGATGCCTCCGGCTCAGCATCCGGGTAAGGCAGTGTACAGCAACTACAGGTCCAAGGTACGTCTCCCGATAATTTCATCATTTTCCACAAATCCATTAAGCATTGACCGACATATAATGTCGTTTATTTAGAATTTGGGGAGCGCATGTGCCTTTTTAGGTTATTTCTTACACAACCTTAACATATAACGACGGACATAAATAGTATTATACATCAAGGGTTTGGGGATGTAATATATCAATCGTTTTATTGGCTAATATATAGGTGACGATGTGTATTTCAGGTATCTAAGGGGATTGGCATCACTCAGATTGTACTGGGAGTTGTGGTCATCCTCTGCTGCTGCCCTGGATTGCCTCGCCATCCCGTTGAGAGCCTGAACGGCATCGGTTGTGGAGTCCTGGTGAGTTATCGTCCATGAATATACAACATATCACATTGAATGTGTACTTTGCTCAAATATCTAAATGTGCAATTCTCTTAATTAGTACGGTAAACTAAAAAAGACTTTTATCGTTTTAGTTCATAGTGACGGGAGCCATCGCCCACGCCGCTTCGAGGAAGAAGACCCAATGCTATGTGAGTACTCTTTAATCCAGCAATGTTTTAATTCAGGTCATGGTTACCATGGTTACCATATTCTGATATTGCCATTATTGAACCGTGTTGTATTTTTCTCCAGATATTCAACATAAAATTATATACGTGTTTTTAACTTGATTCGGCCAATAAACAATCGATATCTCCACGAAATGTACCATTCCAGCTTTTTTGATAGTTCCCAAGCCCATCGTCCGACATGAACTAAATATCATGATTCTTTTTATTGACGAAAATGAGTTTGGTTAAGGACTTGATTAAACCATAGTAAAGAGTATGTACATTTATACAACCATGTGTGTAATGATTAGATCACGACCACCCTTCTGCTGCATATGTGTGGCAGATCACAAATCGTCACCACCACCCTGATACTGTATTGCATTTGGCTATAACTTTGGTGATTAACGTAATTAAGTGTACCAGCTGTTGTTACCTGCTCCACGTGTATTAATGGTATTCTTTAATGAAGGAAAAAAGTGTTGCCAGTAACCCTGTTCCTAATTACATTTTGCCATTTTCCCGAGGTTCCTATTCTCTTTTAACAGAGACATGGATCGTTTCCGGAATGAGTCTGGGAAACGAAAAGTGTCTCTGAAAAGAGTATAATCGCGAATTTACTGTAAATTGACATTTCTAAAAGTTTGCCACAGTTTTAAATGGGCCTACTGTGTACAATTCTGCTAATATTCGGATTCTGCCGACTCAGAATCCGCCGATTCGCCCCAGCACTCCCGAAATCGGGTCCCAAACTTTTCGCTTAGCAAAATTATATATGGATTTGTATTAGGTGGCCACCACTCATACGCTGTGTTGTATTGTAAATAACTGTGTATACACATCTTTGACCATTTTCATATATTTATGATTTATCAGATCGCCGCCACGCTGATGTTGGCCATCCTCTCCGCGTGCACCGCTGCGATGATCATCAACCCTGCGATAGAGGGCGCCGCCTGGGGAGGTGAGGGCGGTGAGAAGGACGGGGAGGGCCGACACGAGGGGGGTAAAGGAGCCAGACACCACAAGGAGGACAGCAGCCACGGCAGGGATGAGGACGGGAAGGATGAGCACCACACAGAGGTGCGTGTATTCCCTGATAAAGTCATGACCGGATTTCAATAACGTTTTATATACAACCTCCATAGAAAATATTTTACTAAACATATTTGCTCACATGGATAATAATTAAGATATGAAAAATAGAATTAAGTTTATCTACGGCATATCTATCATTTTGAGATATAAAGTTCGCATGAACTGCACTCTCAGGGAAAACAAAATACAGTGCCTCTTGAACTATTACAGTGATTGATATTATTATTATTATTTCTAACGGAGAGCACATTGCCGGTATCGTGTTGAACTGTTACAGTGATTGATATTATTATTATTAATTTTATTTCTCAGGGAAAGCACATTGCCGGTATTGTGTTGAACTGTTACAGTGATTGATATTATTATTATTATAATTATTTCTCAGGGAGAGCTCATTGCTGGTATCGTGCTGAACAGTATCCTGGTTGTTGTGGCTTGTCTGATGGTGATCCTTTCCTTGGTTCTCTCCGGGTTTGGGTGTGGCGCCATGTGCTGTCAGTGCTGCTGTGGGGGCTCAGATGTAAGTATGATATTATATATCTGTGAGACAGAGAGGTACAGTGGGTAATACTACTGGCACTCGGATCAAAAGGTCCTGCGTTCAAACCCAGGTCGATCCAGTTTCACACATATGGGGGGCAGGCTCGTATAGCCTATGGCTCCTTCTGCTACACATTTACCCCTTACAGGGTAATAAATCTCCTCAAATCAAATCATATTATATATCTCATTAAATCAAAGGTCTAATGTAAGTATGGTATTATATAACTCATTAAATCAAAGGTCTAATGTATGTATGGTATTATATAACTCATTAAATGAAAGGTCTGATGTAAGTATGGTTTTGTATAACTCATTAAATATAAGGTCTAATGTAAGTATGAGTCACGCGTGGCATGTGATTGCTGTATCAAGTGGTGCTAGTAGTATTAGTCATTCTCCGGATTTATCGAATCATATATAGTATTATACAACTCATTAAATCAAAGGTTTGGTGTGAGTTACATAATGAATGACCAATTAAATCCAAGATCTAATGTGTATTGACATATAAAATAACTCAAGTGTCTAGATTGTGTGAGAGCAGTATAATGCAAATATGTGGTACTAGTAGTAAATTCCATTCGCTGGATACATTGAATCGCATTTCAGTTATTTGAATTTGATCATATTTCTCTTTAAGCGTTCTAACGGAAATAACATATTGTAATGACAATGATGTTATTCAATATATTAAGTGAACGAAACGTACTGCTTTAATATATAACCAACCGTTCCCATCGTTAATCCTGCCATTGTAGGTATCGATTAGTATTATTTGAAACTTATCAATTAATTAGTTTTTCACTATTAATCAAATTACATTCCAACCCCGGACCATTCGCAGCAGACATACTTTGATATAAGTTATCGTTTTATTAATACCTTTTCCCCATATCGTGATATCATCGCGCTATTTTGTTATCACTAGTTGCTAATGTGTATTTGAACATGTTGAATTACTCATTTCAGTACGATAAGAAGAGTGGGCGGCCACAGACCCCTCCCCCAGCCTACTACGCCACACCGATCGCTGTGGATGAGAAGAAACAGCCCCTACCCGAGGGTGACATGCAGGCCTACTGAACCTGATGCTCGGTCCACACGTACAGATGGCCTTACGAGTAGGCTCTAGGCGTTAAATAATGTATCGCCGTCATCGGTGTGTCTGATGAATCGGTTGTATGGATTGAATTAAGTACTAGATCTGTTTGTTCCCAATGTGCCAGTATTTCGAGTCCCTGTCACGATTGATATTGGTAGAGTTAAGCATTTATCTGTCTGGTAGCTGTAATTATGTTTTATTGACAATAGGAAATCTACCAATAGATGTTTCATGCCCTAAATCTGAGACCCAGTTGCTCTCTGTGAGTTAAACCGCCACTCTCTTCATGATTCATCCTGCAGATACAACATTAAAAGCAATAAAACATTAGTCAATAACCGATTGCATTTTGAGTTTGTAAAACAGACATTTCTCATGTTAGAATAAAGATTTATCCATCTAAAATATTGTTGACGTTTATTTGGCGACTATAGAATTCTCAGATTAACCGCTTTAAAAAATCATGACTGTCGTGTTACTGACTGAAGCTGTCTGTTGACTTAGATCGACGTATGAAAGTAGCTTGACATTTAAGGCTCGCGCCGGTATAGATTCTTGCTGCATCATATTTGCTGTGCTTCTATTGATAACGTTGTCCTTTTCATGCCTGAATTGCACATCTATATATTGGGGTCGCCCAGTGCTGCTGGTTCCAAGACTACTGGCTATACAAACATACACATGTATATCTATACATGTATCGGTGTGACGAAGTGTCGATAGGACGTTGAACTACTTCTCTCAAGGCTCACATTTGACCTTTACACGAGCGGCGTACGTGCAGGAGTATCACACGATGAAATGTCAGGTGCAAATAGGTGATATTGTGTTTTTTACGAACGATTGAATATGCATATTCATATATACATGTCAAATATTACACCTCTTTGAACAGGCAATTCGCAAGTCATCGACCGGCAATAGACATATCAATGTTTCCTAAAGAATTATATCATGCAATTTAAAACATCTTTGGCAAACATAGACAACACTGTGGGGTTATATATTTCATGCACCGAAACATGAACATGAAGACATCACTTGTCAGCGTTAGACGAATGGAAGCAATTATGGTAATCGTCGGTGCTATTGAAGATCACGTTTGCGTTAAGAATTTATTAATATGCTGTGGCCCACGAAAAACGCTAATAAATCCAATGCACCGTCGGCAATGCGTCTCCCCCCTGCGTCTCAGCCATGCCTCTCATTATGCGTCTCTAGCTATGTGTCTCAAGAAATGCGTCTCCAGCATTATGCGTCTTAAGCTATGGGTATCCAGCCATGCGTTTCAGCCATGCGTTTCAGCCATGCGTTTCAGCCATGCGTTTCAGCCATGCGTTTCAGCCTTGCGTTTCAGCCATGCGTTTCAGCCATGCCTCTCAGCCATGCCTCTCCCCCATGCGTCTCAGCCATACCTCTCCACCCATGCGTCTCCAGCCATGCCTCTCCACCCATGCGTCTCAGCAATTATGCGTCTCAAGCAATGTGTCTCAAGGAATGCGTCTCCAGCATTATGCGTCTTAAGCTATATGTATCCAGCCATGCGTCTCCAGCATTATGCGTCTTAAGCTATATGTATCCAGCCATGCGTTTCAGCCATGCGTTTCAGCCATGCGTTTCAGCCATGCGTTTCAGCCATGCGTCTCCAGCCATGCGTCTCAGCCATGCGTTTACACCCATGCGTCTCAGCCATGCGTCTACACCCATGCGTCTCCACCTATGCCTCTCCACCCAATCGCATGCGGCTTTGCACTGGCCCCAGCGAGCAGCAGCACACCTGTGTTTTACGTTGCGCGAGCTGGAACAAATCGATAACCCCATGTCAGTGACACGGCGAGGCACAGAAGCTCTAAACCACCCATTTGTACTCCGTGTTAGGACCGAAGCAAGCTAAAATTCGATCGTATAAGAGCATTATCAAGGTAAGTAATCATATCGTTATATATAGTCTTAGCCTATTCTTAGAACAAAATATGCGTCCACAACTGAGGATGACGTCTAGAATATACTGCCAGATTTCTTTTTTGCGGAATATTGCGTGATTGAGATATTGTAATATTTTCTCCCTCAGTATCATATGTGCGGGGTGTCCTCTATGGGGCGGTCAGAGGGAGACTAGTCTAACAATCGCCTTATTACCGTTAAATGTTTGTCATATGAACCCTTGTTATAGATAACAACATAGACACCGATCGGGGGATGCCGTAGACCCGACTACCGTCTTATGATGGACCGCGTTATAGAGGACAGCAGTCGGTGGTATATAGGAGGCTTTGATAGTATGAGGATGTATTTTATACAAATTTCGTTGTATTCAGACGTCCATAGACTCTAGTCCTGCAGAACAGCACACTGACGTCCCCAATACAGAAAACAAATGTCTGGGTTACAGTGCCCAGCTTAACACATCCGTGAGGGTTTAATAATGCGTTTAATATGTGATTTGTTGTATGTAGATGCAGATTACACCTGCTGCCAGCTATGACGCACCGACCGCCCACCCCGGTTCGCAGGTCATCCCGCACTACCGGGGTCTGGTGAGTATTTCTCCAACCACTATCTCTGATTGTCTACATCTAGGGGACAAACGTTTGGAAATATTTGTTAATGCTGTAATTCCTGAATACCAAAGCTTCATAGCTGGTAAACTAAGTTTAATTGTAGGCCTAGCATTAAAATTACACAGACAAGCATCCAATAAACGATTAACCATCAGATATTACCAAACGTAGATATAAGTTCAAAATATGGATAGGAAGTATCACTATTTCAATGTTGGTGAGGATGGATGACGTCATGTGTATCTTTCCGCCGCAGGTGGCTAAGATAATCGGTGTGATACAGATTATTATCGGTGTCGCTGTGATAAACTGCTGCGCCAGAGTGGTTGGTGCAGATCCTACTAATGGCGTCAACGGTATCCTGACCGGTATCCTGGTAAGCGTGATGATTTACAAGCTGTAACAAAGATGTAATGCATTAGTTAATTAAAAGAAACCATCTTTTACTGGTCCTCGAGTCGCAGACTCGTTAATTGGTTACAATAATGAGGGTTTGCATATGATTTTTGTCATAAATCAGATTAGATAATCAGATTTAATTTTCCTCAATTAGTTTATTGTGACCGGTGCCATGGGCACCACTGCATCAAAGAAAAAGACCCAGTGCATGGTGAGTAATCTAAGTTTGTGTCCACATCTTTATTTTGTTGTGGCAAGATTATTCGTGTTTAATCGTTTTCGCAACTTAGGTTATGATTAAGATATGAGCAGGTAAATTCATCTTATCACGTCCATATATATCTCTATTCATAGACGTCTGTTGTACAGAGGTGTATCAAAATTATTAATTGAATTGTTTATGATCGCGTGATTGAAATTAGAGAGAAATTGGTAGGTATCAGCTAAATGTTCTGATTTTTCATACACAGATCATCACTACGATCGTTATGAATGTGGTGTCGGCCGGCATGGCTGGGAACATGATCAGTCCGTCCATAGAATGGGCAATCGCGGGAGGAGAGGGCGAATATGAAGAGGTAAGATGGACGACTGACGGACGACTAGTGGATTACCTATCTTACATAATAAATACCAGAGTCGATGTTAATTGTTGGATGTATATTGTTATATATACCCGATTCTACATGTAAAGAGAAAATCATATTATGTTCCCGGACGTCTGAAAATCTTATTCACACACTTTTGAATTTTTATTTTCTGATCTTATCTTAAGGCAGAACCTATTTCATCGTTCTGTGTTGATGTATTTATGGACATCGCGAATCATATTTCTCTACTTGTGCAGGCCGAGAACATAGGGGCGATGGTAATGGGCTCCATTCTGGCTGTATGCGGAGTGATCATGGCGATC
>JAXGGS010484815.1:0-11372 GCA_035585475.1 Armandia brevis
ATGTTTGAGAGATCGCATTCCCGGACTTGATGAAATATTGTACCGACGACAGAATCCTATACAGGAACTGCATGAATTTGTCACCTGCACCAACCTCCTGCATTTTATTCAAGAGCATTTGTCTATCAATAGTGTCATACGCTTTTCTAATGTCGATAAATACAGCGAATAGGTCTTTTCCTTGTGCCTTGGCCTTTTGCTGTAGCGTCTGGAGAATGAATAAGTTGTCAGAAGTGCAACCTTTCTTTTTAAATCCGTTTTGGAAATCGTGTAGGCATCCCTTTTCTTGCAAGACACTGTACAGTCGCTCATTAATCACAGAGTTAAAGAGTCTTGACATAGAGTCGGCCACCGCTATCCCTCTGTAGTTGCTTGGGTCTGTTGCATCCCCAGTTTTAGGTATTGGTGTTATGTGTGATGTTGTCCAGGATTGGGGCATATTTTTAATAGGGTCTGACCAGATATTGTTGAACAGGTCAGTGATGAACGGTGTGATTGGCGTCGCCATGGCTTTAAGCATGTCATATGTTATTCCCATTGGTCCCCCAGCCGTTCCATTCTTTGTTCTGGCTATTGCCTCCCATATTTCAGCATCAGTGAAGGGTTTGTCCATGACTGGGTGCATCATCTCAGTGTGCATCGAAGGTTTTTTAGTCGGTATGTGGATGGTGGCGTTAGAATCCTGCTGGTCCTTGGTGTACAGGCTTTTGAAGTAGGAAAAGAATGTCTGTATATCTGGTCCATGCTTGATATCATTTTTATTCCAGTTGGTTCCGTTTGTTTTGTAAATGCTTTTCAGGATCTGCCAATATTTTTTTGGGTCACTATTTTTCAACGGCTGAGTGAGTTGTGATAACATAATCTCTCTATAAGAAATTTTCTGTTTGGATAATAATTGTTTAAGTGTAGCTTTATATCCATATGCTAGAGGCAAGGCAGTTTTATCTCCGCTGTTAACCATGGACTCAGCTCTTTTCATCGACCTCCAAGCCTCATTGGTAACCCTATTAACCCAGGGCGGCCTCTTTTTTGGTTTATGTCTTGGTCTGTCAGAGGTGTCTGTTTTGTTCTGTACTAGTTTAAAACATTTCTTTGTGACTCTCGATGTAATTTCTTTCATGATGTTTGTAATATTATCTAAGGCCATATCTGCTGTGATTGCTCCCATGTTTAAGTTGTGCGCCAGTTGTTCTATTTGGGTACATATTGCCTCTTCCTTAACTATCTCCTTAATTTCGGCAATGTCTTTTTTTGTTAGTGTAGATGTGTGACATATAGCCACCATTGATTGTTCCATGTTTTTTGATGTTTGTTTAGTGTTATTGTGATCATCAGAGTTGCCTAGTGTACTCTTATTAGATAGTGTAACTGCAATTCTTGCATGATCCGAGATGTGTGATTCCCATTCTCCGACGTAGAAGGACTCTATCATGTCAAACAACTCAGTGTCAACGATGGCATAATCCACCACTGATGTACCCGTAGGCCGATAGCAAGTCAGCTGTCCTTGTCTATCACTCTCCACGGAACCATTCAGAATGGTCATACCGTATGATTTACACATTTCCAGCATGTTGATGCCAAAACTGTTTGTTTTCATTTCATCCATGCTGTTTCTAGTATGGTAACCCATGTTTTGTGTCAGTATAGTAGGGGGCGCCAAAGTGTGTCCCATACCAGTGTTGTGTGTCATTTCCTCGTCCCATGGGTGAAACGGCTGTTTATTACCAGTTCTTGCATTAAAATCACCCATGAGTAAGATCTTATTGTCACCATGGATTCCTGTAATAATCTCTTCCAATTTTTTTTGATACTGTAAATTAGTTCTTTTAGTGTATGAAGATTGTTCGGGTGGCTGGTATACAAAGCCAATGATAATTTTTTCTTTATTGGCCGAGTGTATTTGGACCCATATTGAGTGGCTTGACGAAATGTCCATAATTGTAACCGATTTCACAATGTTCGATCTGGTCAGTAGAGCCAATCCACCTGAGTGTTTCCAAGCTTTAGGATGTTTCTTGCGTGAAAAGGATGTTGTTTTATATCCCGGTACAGTGATGGTTTCATTCGGTGCCAGATGTGTCTCGCCCAAGCATATAATATCATATTTCTCCACAATTCCAACAAAGGAAGCATCATCCTGGAGGTACATGTCAGAATCCATACATGTATTTCCTCCAACATTGTAAAAGGCAATTTTGAGCTGATCTAATGGTCGCTGGTTACACACTTTGCCTCTTTTAATAAACCTTTTTTTCGCGATACCAACCTGACAACCCCTCTCTCCTTCTAGGTTTTTATGTCCCGGCGGTCCAGCCGCCATCGATGTATTGGACATTGCACCTTTTGTATCCATATCACCGTGTGGTCGTGATACCTTGCCTCAAACGTGCCCAATATAACAGTTATAAAGCCAGGCCACAAGCGATTATTTCAACCAAATATATGATAGTGTCAATTAACTATGCAAAGATCTGTTAAGATCAATAATGGCCATACATGTGTTACAGTTTAAATATGTGAGTGTATTATAGTTTGTTTCTAAAAAATTGTTTAGTTATAGGTAGTGTATATAGGATAAATGATGTATATGCATGTAGGTGATAGTATAAATGTGACTGTATAATGTAATGTGTTTGAGAGGCACAAATTATAAGTAGTAATTTATGTAAGTGAAATGTACATATATTAGGGTTGTTACTACTAGGTACTGTGTGAGCAGGGTTTATAGTGTTTGGTTACTACTCAATAGAAATTAGAAATTTGAGAAAAGTAAAATAGGTACTACTTAAATAATTAGAGCGTGTAGCAGAGAGATTAGCAGGCAATTTATATAAATCGTGTATGACGCTACAGGCGAGGTGTGTATAAATCTGCAGTTAAGTTGATTATTTGTCTTTATAAATCAAAGAAGCAAAATAAAAGATATCATTCAATATCTTTTATATATTTTAATTAATTCAACATATAAATGGCAGGCATACAGTGGCTGATTGTACATGCATGTGGCAATCGTATGTAAAGAGGTGCAACGTGCGTGGTTAATTAGTGATAGAGATATATATATACCACACAGAGGAACATATGATTCTGAGGCCCGTCGCCTATTGTCTCAATAATATTCGGGAAAGCCTTTTTTTCCGTATACATGTAGAATTCCCGTCGTAACCATACACACCGTCATTCATAATTCCCATGCCAATACAAACATTTGCCACAAACAAAAAAATATAAATGTAATACACAAACAAAATACACGACTATACATGTGATCTCATACCCTTAATGCGAACTTGCGGGAACAGCACTGACCAGCAAACTCATCAATGCATATAATCCTCTAGGATGAGACGAGTATATAAGCAATATCCCGGATAAAATGTAAACTAAGAGTAGTATATGACTTTAAAATAGCATATAAAAGTTGTTTTGATTGCCCAAGCCTATAGCCAGTCACCATTGGTGTTATTACCATACGATATTGACAGATGTTCCGTGTGTAATTGAAAACCGACGTTCTTGATTAATCCAAACTTAATGCACGATAATCGTAATCGTGATATGTTGGATAATCACGGTGTTTCTCACGGTGTTTCAAGATGTTCTCAGTTAATTGCCGATAAACAGGCTGGCAAGTCTCACATGTAAAAAATAATGCACCGAACATATGTGATTAAATAAAGTGGTACCAATAATATTTGACATGCAGTCAAAACGCAAAACATAAGCAAGAGCACTAATAAAATACCAATCAATCCTCCAGAAAACTGTTCCACTCTGAGTCCAGTACATTAAAAATAGATATAGAGCGCGCGAATAAAAACGCAAACATAAACAGTCTCACAGCTAGGGTGAATTTATACCAGTTATTACAGAGAATGTGACGTCATTGAGACCGGCCTAATCCCTGGGACGGGGATTTTTCTGAACCCGGGTCACAAATCTCTCCTTTACCATCCCCCCTTTTGACTTGACTGGGGTGGATATTGTGTCTTTGGCACTCTGATGCTTGCGGGAACGTACAGTCTGGAGCCCTCCCAGAGCTCCTTTTCTTTAGGTCTGAAGATACCTAAGAGTTCCCTGACCTCAGTATAGATACCGGCTATAATGCGCCATAATCCATCATTGGAATACCTGTAACCTTGGTCGTTCCAATCCAGATAATGGGGTTTTGTTTTGAAAGCCTCGGGCTCCCCATCTCTGGTCGCGATCGGTTCCGTCATATCGTCATAATCGACGAACGTAATGCGGCTCGACCACTCTAGCTCTGCCGCTTTTTGTTTATAGAGGCCCACAACCATCCTATAGTCTTGACTCGCCTGTATGGGGTGGTCAGATCGTCTCTCGGGTATGGACACCATGATGAGCCTACCAGTGTGTGCCCTAATTGTTCTGCCGAGGGAGACAAGGATGGCCTCAATCGCTGGCCCCCAAACTTCTGGTTCGCGCATCTTATACTGCTCATAGTCAATGGCGTATATGAGTATGTCAGGGACATGTGGGATGCCCTTCAGACGAGCCAAGGCATTGTAAATACTGACATATGGCTTTGACCATACCCTCGCAGGGCCAGCGCTTGCCCCTTTCACGAACCGCTTAAAATCTATGTCACTGAAGGGGATACCGCCCAGGGTGACAATCATATAATTATCACCCACCATTGGGTTAAAGTCCATCAAACCAACGTGAGCTCGTGGGTGAGCATCGGCCACCATCTGGGCGGCCACGGCTCCAGGCCCCTCCCCCCTGCCCGGGCTGGACACAATGCTCGCAGCCCGTGAGTACGGCATGCCTGGCCTTGTTCTCTCCTGCAGGGCCGCCGCGGATGTCGGGACCGACGAGGAGCTTCGAGTGTCCCCCGATTGCCGCGTGTCTCCCGACCAATGGCTTGTCGCAGATGATTGCGTCACCGATGGCGGGGGTGCGTGCACCTGTGGAAAGGGCCATTCCTGCACATCATCGGGCACCGACTGTACACGTGCCTGTGATTGGGGGGGTGTTGCCGAATGGAACCCGCTGCTGGGCGTGCCCAGGCCCGACTCAATCTTAGCGGACATGGTTGTTGCAAAAGGTGAATGAGCCATTCTCGGCGTGCTTGTTGATTGTATGCATAGTTGGGCACTCTTGCATGTTTTATCTATGGCCGTCATCTCCCCGATCTGCCGCAGCAGATTGTCTCTCTCGACCTCAACCTGCATTTTGGCATGGTTCAGTGTGCCAATCTCTCTGTTTAGAGTTGCAATCTCCGAGGCCCTGCTCGAGCTCGCCGAGATCTCGGAAGACTGTTCATCCACCCGCTGGCACAGCGAAGTGATGTTCTCCCGCAACTGGGCATCAGTGCCCTGCGCCTCAATCATTTTGCCGGACATTTCTTTTAACTCGTCGAGAATTTTTTTATATTCTTCGACTTTGAGTTCCATGGCCAGGTTGTATTTTTGTAGGTATTCTTTAGCCTTTAACTCGGCGTCCGACCCCCTAACATGCGGTTTGATCTGGGTTTTCACGATGCCAGCCACTAGACTCTTGATAGAGTCCAGCCCCTCCTTGTTCAGACCCACTTTTTCCAACTTTTGTATGTTGGTAAATATACGGGCCACATCTGTCTTTATAAGATCAATCTCTCCCTGTATATCTCCGAGAGCCGATGACGAGGTCGAGTATGCCTGTCGCTCAAAGAGATACTCCTCTATGTTTTGCGCGATTGCAGGGGCCATACCATCCATGAGCGCCCCCGGCAGCTCTGCCAGTGTTTTGTGAGTGTCCGATGCACGGTCCTCAAGAATCTTTACTTGGCCCGCACATTTCTCTGTCGCCTGTATCATTGGCACCATCGCCAAATCCACGACCGCCTTGACGTCATCAAGGGTAAGTACGCGAACGGGGCCCTCATTGCCCGGCGCCTGGGCTGGGCGATCACCCATGGCTGTACCATCTGGTGGGTCATCGGGTGACAGTGACGCGTCACTTCTGGCCCGTATGGGGGAATAGCTTTGGGTTGATGGATAGGGCGAGCTGCTTTCCCCCCCCTCATTATCACTCTGGGGGGTCATGTCAAGCTGCCTCGGCCTAGCGGGCGTTCTGTGATCGAGTGCCACATTGGTGCCATCCGGCTCCCCTCGGCCCGTGCCCACAGCGCCGCCCCGTGAGGAGTGCCCCACCCCAAGGTCCATATCTAAGAGGTCGCTGTCGAACGAGTACCCCGCAGGTATATCAAGTATGGTCCCCCCTGGGCTTACCATGACGAGGCCATATTTCTCTCCAGCATTGGTTGATATCTGTGCCTGTGTCGTATCAGCACTTGATATGTACATGATATTGTCGAGCGAGGGGACGGTTCCCCCCTGGGCCCCACCAACATTCACGTCGGTCATCACCACACTGCGTGCATCGCCCGACAGTCGCATACCCCCCATGGATTCATTCAAGTCCATCATGGCACCAGCCGTCTGTATATCCCGCTGCTGGCCACCCGCGCGGCCCGCGTTCCCCTGTTCCCCCCTCACATTCAAAGGACATGAAACATTATCGGGCAACAATGAAACAGAAGCATCATGCACATGAACATTATCATCAGCAGATAAATCATAAGTTGTAAGCAAGTTCACAGAGTCCACTGTTGAGTCTGTGCTCGATGAGCTCTCCTTGGGGATGAATGTCTTTTTCTTCTTTACAGGAAGCGAGACGAAGCTGTGATCGACATCTGAGGCGCGTGTGTGCTCCCTATTCTGGGCACGGGGCGCCACGGCGGGCGCCACATCCTCCATCAGCCTCACTCCTCCATCCTCCTCCGACGACGTGGATACCAGCCCTTGCTCCTTCCTCATCATCTGCGACACGCTGAGGCCCATCTCCCTGGCCTTATCACGAGCAACCGAGCGTGTCCTTCTCTGTTGTACAGTTTCTGTCGAGTCTGACCTGGGCACATGTGTTGTCTTTTTTGGTGTAGAGGTGACCCTTCGCCGCCGCTTTGGTGGTTCGTAGACAATTGTAAAGCTATCCTGAGATGTGTCCGGGTGTCTGACATGCTTGCGGCCCGTGTATCTGATTGCGGTGTCATCACGATGAACCTTACGCTTCACATCAACTCGTGGCGGGGGGTCAGCCGCTGTTGTGTCATCACTGCTGGTCGGGGTTCGGTCGTGCTTTTCTCCCGCATAGGTAATCATAGAATCATCCCTTGACCCAGTCAAACAATCATTGTCAGGCGCAGGGTCAGTCATCTCAATCATGGGTATATCATCCGTGGTTTTATGGGTGCCATCCAGTGGAGGAGGGTTCCAGGACGCCGCCGCATCGGTTGCACCCCATGCCTCATGGTCTGAAAAAAGCATCGGCTCTTTTCTCCCACCCGCCTTATTTAATTGATTTTCCTCATAGTCCTTTGTAAGGCATGCACGGTATGCCAGGAGATATTCCTGCAACATAGACGCAATCTCCGCATATGATGCAAGTACATGTCTACCATCAATCCCTGCGATTGCCTCATCCACATAACCTCTGGCTCTGGTCATAATGGGGGCATCCTGAATTGATGACGCGACGAACTTAACTCCTCCCTCCGATTCGGCCATCTTCTTAATTGTTTTCCATACGTGAAACAGATCTCCGGTGTTCACCTGTCGCCCGGTACCCTCGAGGTGTTCGATGTATCTTCGCATAAGTCTATTGGTATGCAGCACCCTAACTTTTTTGATCTCGTCATATAGTGCTACATAACCGACAGCATAAATGCCCGCCAGTTCACCTGGGAGGTGATCAAGCCTAGCGGACCTCTTTTGTTTCTCGTCAATGAGGTCAAATTTCGGTGGAAATTTAGTTACAAAGACGAGTGGAGGACGTATATCCTTGCCCCACACGATTGCCATGACCGTGGTTGGTTGTCCCCCGTCATCGACCGGCCCTGTGATGAGTTTTGAATGAATTGTTACTGTTGGGCAATCGGCCACTGAATCCCCCATTCTTGATGGTAGACATTCCGGGAGGTTGTAATCAGCGGGGTATCGAAATCGCCGCGGTTCCATCGCCCTCTGTTCAGCCATTTCACTGTCAAGACAAAAGGAATTAATTATTAAATTGATGGTCGCACTGTAATCACTGGTGTGATCGGTATAAACAGCTGGCCGATCGCTCTTCATTATTCCGCCACTGCCGGGTCCGGTCCCCACATCACCAGGGCCCGGGCATGAATCACTGTGCGAGAGGTCATAAGGGCAAGCACGCGATCGGCAGTATCGCTCACTCACAAGTGTGAAGGATTGTTTTCGAAGAATCGTCTGGCACATCATCAGCGGGAGAAATTCATTACACACGCCGCTCCTGATATAAATATCATGGTCACAATCACCACCACACATGTAGAAAGTTTTGCCCGTGCAGGCCGGAGTGTCACTTCCCACGAGTATATATATATAGTAGATCTCAGGTTCTGCGTCGCCGTGCCAGAACTCGCAATTGGGGTTTTTACATACATATATGTTACAGATCTCCATACACAAAGGGCATGAACAACACCCACATCGCGGTCCAACAGTGTCAACGGGCGGTCCACCCACAACGCAAAATGTAGCATTACAAAACCGATATTGAAGGAGGGCATTGTTGAAAGATGCCTGTGTCACCACAATCTCTTTAAACACGTGTTCGAAATATGGTCTAGTTTCGCTTTCAATATATTGCCGAATGAAAGTTATTGAATCGTCGATAGAATCTAAAAGCATTTGTTTATACAAGATTATGAGTTTCCTACCTTTGTCTATATAGAATTGTCTTTCGTTTGCTTGGTTTTTAACAATAACTGGTTGCCGAATAATATCCGTTATTCTCTCGCAAAGCTGCTGAGAAAACTTCCACATCGAGTGTGCCGCAACAAGTGTGTGCTTACTCAGCTCAATTTTAGTGAAGTCATATAAAAAACTTAATATTTCCTGCGTATTCGATGATGCGATATCGGATCCGCCTCTGATTGGCTCCGGACTATCACATGGTCTATTGTGTACATCGTCCAAAGCACGTGGCAGCACTTGCCACATGTAAACATTGTTTTCCAGGTTAAATGTACTATAAAGGCGTGCGACCGGCGAGACCATAGCCGCCGCCTCAGACGGTGTGTCGTCACCCAAGCCATAATTCCCACGTATGCACAGATGGTATTTTGCACATGTTAATACCACGGTACATGTCCAAAAGGCGAACACTCCCATTCTTAAAGTTTTCAATCAAAAAAGTATCAAACTATACAAGTGAATTATATCCCCCTGTCACCGGCGTCGAGCGCCACCATAAAGTGTCTGTTTAATCACTTAAACTACTCCTTTTATATTCATTGCACATGTCGGCTCAATGAATTAAACAGCACCGTGGCGTCGCCGGGGATCCAATCCAAAGCGCTGATCACGGGTATAAGCGAAAAGAAAATTACAGGCGTTCTTGGAATGGATCTCCATTATTATCGAACCACTTCCACTTTACACTTCCAGTGGTGTCCTCGAATACCATGGACGGAGTGACTCCAGGTCTGAAGTGCCAGTTTGCAATGGTTCTCTTGTAGCATGCAGATGCGTAAAAGGAATATTCAAATCTGACAAATGCGTGTGCCAGAACAACATTATCTCTCGGCGAGCCCCGAAAGTTTCTGAACACGATCAAAATCATAGAAAAGTTGAAACCCGAGTTATCACTATTCATAGACATATTATATGACGGTGCTCGCAGGGTGAAACCCCGCGTCCGAGCACAACAACCTGTTGTTGCCAATCCGGGCCGCAGCCTGTTTAGTGCAAATCGACTCGGTGATGCTCGTAATGTTTATCATCCAATAAAATAATGCATTGTCTACTTACAGATGTCCACTGTAATTGACCAGTGAGAATAAGCAATATCACACCTAGTCATTACAAATTGAAAATGGAAACACGGTACGATGTGTTTAAAACACAATAAAATCCGTACACACGGGTATAGTTTACTCACACATAAATGCTAAGTGAGTGGGCAACACCTCACTAATAACTGCAAAATGCGTTCCGGGATGAATTGTTACTTATAATTAATAGGAATCAACCTAGAATCCAGCGTGCGAATAATCTCCGGCCCCAAATTGTGTATTCAGAAAAGCGCGCCAAAGTATATCGACGTGGTCGCGTCGCGGAGAGAATCACAAGATTAATCCATAATCGAATCCAATGTCCGATCCGAAAACAACGTTCACAGCCCGATCATTATACATTTCCTTGAACCTTATTCCAAAAGACGGCTAGTTTTATTCTAACACATCCGTCTAAGAAGATGGTCAACACGCATCCCAGGCCGCGAACAATTTCTGCTTGTTAATTGTAGATTCAAGACTACGTGCCAACCGGTATCAGTGTGTCCTCTTTGCGTAAAGATTTCAAAAACCAAACAAAAATAGAAACAAATGTCCGATTTAAATGGAATTTTCACAACACCATCACAACAGATTCCCTCGAATTTCGCGGTCAAAGTAATACGACACCCCGTCCCAGGAGAGGTCATACCCAATGACATTCTTCGGAGCCTATTTTCCAGGCATGTTCTCTGTTTAGCGCATGCGCAGTGTACTATATATATATAACTTGTATATGATTACGTGTTTTGTGACTTAAGGTAATACTTGAACAGTATATGATGATTTCTAATGAATTATTTTGAACCTTTTTAGATGCGGTCATGACAGCTTGATAATTATTATTGGAGACGAAGGAGAGAACGATGGATTTTTCCCATCTCCACCACAGTCCTATGGACACGAGTGAGAGTGTATCGCCTGTAAACCGCCGCAGATCCTGTCCGCCCGGCCTTTTACCCTCAAGAAGCTCCTTCCTGCCCAGACACCCTCACACACACGCTGTGATACACGAGGGCTGCTCCCCGGTCAGCCCCCAGTCACCGGAACCCATGCAGGTGTCCCCGGGGGCCCCACATACCTGGAGCAGCTACGTTCAACCTGATAAACGCGCGTGGGCGAGTCCAGAGTCGCCTCTACAATCTCTCACCTCGGCGTTCCTCGATCTGGCCACCACAAAACCCACCTCGCCGGAGATAACGGGAGAATCGCTCCTCTACACCGAGCCCCCGCCCTCTTCTCAGCGTGCGAATAAAAGAGTCTCTACACCGGGGAGATACACAGTGATCGGTAATAACAACAGGTTCAGTCCAACAAAGTCAGAGTCTTCCTACCCAAATACAAGACTTCAGAATCGACGAATCGGTCGATCTTTAGTGCCGGAAAGTAGTATGAATGATAGTAGTGTACAAGAAGGATTTGGCGACCTCGAACCGCTACCACAGCTAAAGAAGTTTTCACTGGACGAGCCCGTTAAAATTAAGAAAGATGTGCACCTAAAACGTGTCAA
>JAXGGS010484926.1:0-11372 GCA_035585475.1 Armandia brevis
ATTAGTTTTCAACCATCTGATTGTTAATAAATGTGGTATCAATGTAGACACAATATTTAAGCGGCGTTACAAAACTACACTTTCACTGATAAAGGGCCTCGTCTAATTGATAATGTGTAGTTAAATGTTCAAAAAGCTGGCAATGAGTTTAAAAAAAAAAGTAGAGTAAATGACTCCATATTACGTCTCCAGAGTTCGTTAAAAGTGTCAGCGCAAGTGATATGGGAAGGTGCCATTGCCTGGAGCTCATGATCAATGTGGAGATAATGGTCTGACGGTTGGGATGTATAACAAGTATATTAGCCTGCCATGAAAGACTCGCATTTAACGCAACAAAATTGCCCCCCTGACAACTCGCAGAATGTATGACAATAGACCCGTTACACGGATCAAAGCGTGCTTTTGAAAAATCATTCCGACATCACAGTGCATTACAGTTGCAGAGCGCATATAGTATGTTTGTTTATATACTGTAAATTTCAAGGTTCTGTTGTAAGTTGACCATCTAGATCTATAACATTTTCATACAGATTCAACTGTCAAACAAATTGCTTTAAGCTCCCGAAACCCAAATTGAGATGTGATAACTCTCCAGAGGTAGATCCGCAATAGTCACAGAGTATGTTGCATTGCTCATCTCTGACATGAATGTGACTAGATACCTTGTTCCTCTCGGACCAATGACAGAGAGCATAATGAAACCTGTTTTGGTCGATTCTAATAGTTTCATGCTTACCAGCAGACTTGAATTAATCGGTTGAACAGAAATTACTGTCCATTTGATGCAGCTAATTGGAAACGTCGACCTTTATATGCATGAAACTTCCTCCTAGTCTTATTATTTAACCATTCGCTATTAAAATGCCTAGCGAAAAATGTATTCAATTATGTATCCTATTTTGCCATCTATCTCCTGCACTCATGGAGATTTGGCGATATCAGTTTAATACCTGGGATCTAAGCAATAATCCCTCATTTTTTCCGATAACAATGTTCTCCTAGATTAAATATTATAGTGGAGGATTCAACGATGCGCAAATTTTATATCCTGTAAATCACTTGATCCCAATTCACCGCAAGAGGATTAATGGTGGTATCTATTTTGGGCCTGATTGCCAATCGAGAACATGGCAGCACTGTATAAAATGCTATATTATTTACTCACTGCCGGTCTACTGGTCTGAAAGCATTGTGATCAGAGATGAGTTCAACGTATTTGCTAATAAAGTTGTGGGGAAACTGTATGCGGTCTCTTTAAAAGAAATCTGCATCTTAAACAGCGAACATGGATATGTGAAGTGTAAAGATATGTGGCAATATGAATCCTTCCGTACACAGAAGGATGTTTACGCCACATATATAAGAAATAATGTGAGGTGTTTGTCCACTATAGTGATCATAAACACTGTCCATTACTTCTGTTATCACCATGAACTACCCCATCATTCAGGACACCACGTCATATGTATACAGGAACCACTGTATAATGATACTATTGGCAACACACGCATCCTGGGGAATGATTCAAACCAACTCCACACATTCATGTTCCTGGTTTGTATATATGAGCAGTCGCTGTCCGTTTTATTGATTGTTCCGTGGTTTCTTAAATGATCAACAATAGCTTGCATTAGGCCGCGTAAAATAAATGATCAGTTTCTCTTTTAGTTTTGTTTTGCTTGTGAAGGGGGTGCGGGCAGGCATGCGGACTGGCCTGGGAAGCTTTTTGATAATTGTATGCAGCCTTAGTTGAATAAAGAATGCCATTCCGTGACAAAGAAACGCACCAGCAACAGCAGAAAAACGATCAGGTACATGGTGAGTGATAGGCATTTCTTATGATATGAAGAGGATCATAGTATCACATGCAACAAATACGTTTAGCTCTTGGAATTTGGATATTTTACATCATATTTGGCTAATAAACTCATTCAAGGCAAGACAAGGCTTTGTCTGTCATTTTGTGCCATCACAGAGTCCTGTGTTCTATTGAATCTGTGACCATCAATCAGTAGGTTTTTTTTATAAATGCCATGTATCATCTAGGCCATATTAAATTAGCAAAACGTCTGAGAAACCCCCGACACCTTGTGTGTTTTTCCCGATTCAGGTGAAAGAAAATAAAAACGGCCGTCCGCACAACGAAAATCGTCAAAATAAAAACAATAAAAACGCCCGCACCATTCCCGTGACCAAAAAAGGGCCGCATCCCGCACCGCTTCTGAATGGGCAAAATTAAAAAGGCAGCACCACCTCCGGGCCCAATTGAAAAACTTGTAACCCACTTGTCCCGAGTTCCAGGTTGTCTATTTAGCTATGGCTATGCTAGTGTTGACAAATTTTGTCTCGGATAAGCAGCCATGTTTAATGATACAAAAGGCTGCGAAATACTAAATAAATGCCGCACAAAGGTGCCGTGTCACTTAGCGAGCCCTAGACAAAGAAGGGGCTGCCGAATCATCGATAGGCCGGAAATACGAATAAAAAAACGCCCACCCGCCCCATCTTCCAAGTGAAAAACGAAAGTAAAGGCGGTGCCACTTATCATATGACTGAAATTCCCAATAACCATTGATACGTGATACAAGAAGGCTCTTACTTTAGTATAGTTGCTTTATTCTTTGAAATTGTTTATATAATTATGTGGTTCTTGGTCTCTCTTATTTTGTCAATGGTGTTGTTCGGCAAATGCTACCAGCATTCAGTTTTTTAATCACAACACTCTTTTTAGCTATATCAGTATTTAGTCTTGTGTCCCAGAGTAGAAATGTTCGGTTTATACCTTGTATTTTTCTTTATGTTAAGAGATGTTACACGACGTGCCTGCATGTGATAAGTGTTCGATACGTTTGCTTACTCTAAATCGAAACGTTATGAGACTGTCCGTTGACCCTTACTCTGCATGTTTACGGCAAATGCAGAAGTGTACTTTAAGGAAATTGTGATTTAAGATGACATGGTCATATCATATGTTATCCAAGAAATCACCGAAGCATTGTATAAAGAGTGTAGTAATATATATGTGTGCCGTCAAATATATATCAATATTATACGAGGAAGTAATTCAAACAAATAGGGAAGTTGTTAAACAATAATCATGATCCTAGATTATGTTGTCTAATATGTCGAATAACCATATTCTCTGTGTCTGTATTTGACTGCTTACGTTTTTCTGATGGGCAATCTGATTTCTGAAGTATAAATGTTTCAAGAAAAGGTTGAGACTGAGAGAACAAATATACGTTTACTACGTATTCTTAACCAAGGACTTGTGTTTTGGAGCAACGTTTTCCCTTAATCCTTTCTGAGAATGTCGATGGCAACTTGTTCTCTCACTTCCATTTAAAGAAGAAGGATATATAACGGCATATCTCATAGATACATTCCTTCCTCCAAGTTGCTGCAGAAAACAATCTGTTAAAATCAGTTTTGTACTTGAAACTGGTCCAAAAAGTCTGAAAATCGTTTTGCAGAACGATCTAATCTCACATATATGTTGAATTGTCGTGTCAGCTATTACTGATAACTTAACTTCAAATGCGCATACCTCATTTGCCTGCTGTGTCTATTTCAAGAAGAAGGATATATTGCTGCAGAAAACAACCTGTTAAAATCAGTATTGTTTTTTAAACCTGGTTAATGAAGTCTGAAATCTTATCTCACAGTAATTAGGGATCCATGTCAAAAGAATATATTGACACTGAGAACTCGACAATAGAACCATTTATTGTTGAATTGTCGTGTCAGCTATTTGGTAGCTGTGAGCTCAGTAATTCAAAGCCTGCTTTATGGTGGTTCAGATGTCACATTAATCGTGCTTCCATGCCCTTGTGAACACGCTATTGATCTTTACTCTAATGGGTATTGAGGACACTCTGAACCTGTATTTATAAAGATTCTATATTTATTGAATTTGATTCCTAGACTTCACTGTACTGAAATATTAATGTTGTTCGAAGGCGAGGTTTGATCCGCGCTCAATCCTTTCATACTAGAATCAGCTTTATAAGTGAAGAGTCATTGGCGAACTTAATATCGAATCAACCATGGTGTTAAAAGCAAATTGACTGCATTTAACTAAAGCATTGATATTGATTGAATTTAATCATGAGTTCATGGACAGATATAAGATAAAAAGGTATCAAGTCGAATCGTTTTAACTCCGACTTTATTTAGTGTGTTCCAAATATTGCAATGGTGAATGCGAACATTGAAGTCCGACATCATTTAGAACGTTTCTCAACAATCACTGCGTTACAAAGACGAGATAATTGAAACCTAACAAATCCTTTCGCCTCCGGAAGTCAGACTTCCTGAGCACATTTTGATCCGGTAGTGAATATCGAACGCGGTTGTGAGTGCTCTAACTTTGCCTCCCATCAGCCCTGGCGGCAGACAGGAAGTGAGCTCTATCACAGTCCCGCACTCAACTCAAAACAGAGCAGATTCAGTCACAACAAGCAGACATTAATTGCGGTAATAAATAGTTGGTGTTAAAGAGAAACTGTAACAGTTCTGATCATGGTCCAATCTGCGTTTAATAACTCCGACTGATGGGAGACAGAACGTCGATTTCTATAACTTTCCATTTACCAAAATAACCTGCGCAGTAAATGTAGGAACTCTTACATGATATACATATTGATGCACTCCCATGAAAACTGCAGGTGTTATGGAACATCAATTGATTTACACTCGTCTATTCATTACCCTATAAACTAGCAAAACAAGGGAACAGACCATCTAATTAAGGACAGACATTGGCAATTGTTCACAGTGATATACAATGTAAAACTGATAAGATTGACTTTATATTATTAATGTCGTAAAATGCCTAACTCATTACCGATAGAATATCATCACTGTCATTCATGTTCAACTGTTTGATTTAAGCTTCAAAATATCCGATCGTTATACCTCAAGCGCTATCCTAACTATGATATATAGACGGTTATATTAGTGAAGCTGAAATTGGTTAGAGAGCGGAGGAACTCCCACGCTGTTCTGAGCTTATCAGCAAATCTTTCACGTATCGCCTTTTTTATGTGATAATAGAAGGTTTCGCGAATAATTTGTGCCATACTGTCAGCACTAATGTAGTGTGTTCTACTCCTAGAGAGAATCTGAAAATAGCTGCTCGCACACACGTACGGTATAACGGCGGCAAACATTCCGTTTCTTCGCTCTTAAACCTTCAGATATCATTCTCCACTGTAGCAAAACCCGTCTCTGTCTTTAGTTCATTACTTTATTTTTATTCCGGAAGAAAATCGAAATCTGTATTGGCTGCTATCTTGTAGAAAGCTGCTTCAAAAATTAATAACCATTCCGCAGCTTTTTACCCCTCCTAATTTCGACCCTGTGTTAATTTCCTTAATTTCCTCTCCGCTGTTCTTTCATTAAGAGCTATCTGGTTGAGAAATCGTTGGGTGTGTATATGACCTACTGTACTTCCAGTTGAATGAAGAAATCACAAATCTGAATTGTTGTTGCCGAAGGGATAAGCCGGTCTTCCTTTGTACATAGAGCACCCAGTCGATTAATGGAATTACTCATCAATTTTAGATGTTCACGATGCGTTGTTAATGATATATCTATGCATGTTTGGCCATTACTTTACAGCGTAGGTATTCTGATGTGGCATATTATGAGCACATAATAGCGCATCTCAATATTGTTGTGTGGACCCTGTCTACATTATATCCATTGATATTATTACTGTTCTGAGTGAGTGTGTATCAAACAGGCCGGTCCAACTCGGACAATCAGTCATACATATTTTAAAGGATATCATATCATATCAATGAGATCGATCAAACAGCCGCCAACTGATCACATATTGATTTAAATTGCATCATAAGCAGTGAACTGTTGTAATGAACACCGTTAAGGTATATATCTAATCAATCGGAAGGATTTGTTTTGGGCAGCCAACATGTTTTGAAACGGTAATCGTGTTTTAAGATGCTTAGTTCGTTTGCATTTAAATACACCTTAGAGTGTCATGGTAGGGCTATGCAATCGTTCCTTCAGAGCAATCGCTCCATGTTCACCTCAAATCATGATAGATTATCCATCTGTGTAAAGATGCTTTATCAGAAATTCAAACGGAAATGTTGTAGTAGGTGCAGACAATTCAATTGAAGCGCGCAGCAATCCAAGATAACCTAATTTGATAACACTTTGATAATTGTGTCTTCACCCGTCAGATATGTCTGCTGGCGAAAAGTGAACGCAAAATGGATTTTATCAGCACAAATTCATCTTAGGCAAATACAACCAACCGTTCAGATACATCCGACATGGAATTTTGAAACAGTGTCGTCTTCGTAAATGATAACTATTAATAATTCACATGTACAGGTCTTTGGCTGACACACTAATGTGACGAATTTACAACATGTGTTACATAACAAATAACCTCGACAAAAGACTCAATGAACATTCACTTGCACACAACACCTATTGTGCAGAATAAGTCAAGAGTCCTCATAAAACAGTGTTTATAGTTCCCTGGAGTGCCTCCATATTTAGATGTGTGTGTGTGGATAAACGTGAGAATGAGAGGAGCGCGAATAGAAACAGAAAATTTAGCATGATGATTTTGAACCTGTCCTAGATATAGCGTTTAGATAAAATTCTACAATGTCAGCCGCTAGGATTAACAAACAGAAGTTGTTGGTCAAAAAAATACGATAAACGTCGCTATGAAGAAAAATATTTCAATTGTTTTCACGTGTAGCATCGCAAATATCACGTCCAGTATTTTCGTCTTGCTAATTTAGGCACAGAAGTCATCGGCTCTAATCAGCTTCCGGTAGTGTCTTCTAGTGTATAAACGACACAATGCGTATTCGTAATTTAACGAGTCATACAGCATTGACAATTATATGGAACAATTGATTGCCCTTGACTCACCCGCTCACTGGAGACTGTTATATAAACAACAGTTTATGTAAGCGCTTAATATACAAATTCCCTTGCTACAGTCCAAGACCTAGATTGTCCGGACGATATTTTACACAGGCATTGTACTGCTACGACTCATTCCCTTATGACTTCGGGGAAACTGAAGTTACATCACGGGCACAGACAACGGAGGACATGAATCCAAAGCTAAGGCATGATAAGCATGAAAATAACAAGCAAACAAGCACACTGGCCAGAACGCACTCCCGGAAAATAATTTGCTGACAGACAGTGATATTTAATGAAAGGTTATATGTATCCGAGTTGCACTTGATTATTAGTCCCCTAAGCATTATTAGCACAGAAATAAAGGATCATATCTGGGTCTCATTAACATTTGGATTATTTAATCTTTGTTCTGCAAGCAGAATACACGCAGACTACGGTATATATCACCTGTCCTTCATGGTCTTGGTGTACGTATTGTGTCGATGGGTATACAAACGATTCATGTTGCATCACAACACTTAATCATCGCAGGCACGTTTAAAAGCTGCAAAACAGACTTATGTTTCCAACTATGCTGGATTTAACTTTAAGAGGCCTTCTGAGAAGTTTACTTGTCAAAATGAAAAAGGGAATTACGAGAGGAAAACGTCATGTCGACGCGGCCAATTAGCTCAAACATACCTTCTGAATTGATGGTACGCTGCAACAATGTACATTTGTGAAATTAATCTAGTTTAGCTACATTTATTTTTTCTGATCGTTATACAGGGTGAAACAGTAGTCTTTAATTGAAGCATCTTCTTCAAAGACCAATTCGAAAACTCATTTTGAAAATTTGAATAATAATGAGTTCTATGTTGATTTCTACAGCTATTAATCCCATACTCCATGACACCCTCCTGGCATGGTGTGACAGAATGCAGACACGGGTATCAGCGGGGCCGAGACGACAATTAATAATAGTGTGACCTGAGGAGGACAGGGTTCATTAGAGGCAAGTCTCAGAATGACGCGTTGTCAAAGCGATCGTCTGTCTTTTGTCAACTCTCTTCACCAGCATCTCTAGCACGTGGGCACAGCTGTGATCGAGCAGCACTTTACAGGCGTTTGATCTATCGAAAAAAACTTTACCCTATCCCGACTAGTTGTATTTGTGTTTGACAGTATTTATTGCATTCCCCCCGCGGACAAGCCATGTTTCATGAATACAATTTATCAAGGTTGTCATTCGTCTGTGTCAACTGCTGTAGCCGGATTTTCAAGCCTATGAGCAGGGCTGTATACGATCAGCACTTTACAGATGTCCGATCAATTGCGGAAACTTCAGCTCTACCCAACCGGGAATTCTTTAGCATCCAGAGTTCGATTCACTCTAAACTGACGAGGAAAGTGGCTTTACATTCGCCAATTCAATCGACGTAACCAAACAACACAAATAAAACAGAAAGATGAAAATCATTGGAGTGCGAGCTGTCTCGAGACGTTGGATTCTTTTCTGATTCCTATATTGCTCACATGCAAACACAATTAGCGGTGTTTCGAAACAAAATTTTCACCCATAAATGGTCTTAGACTTCTCTAATTGACGATGCTTGGTTGGATTTTCATCAACCCGTTCTCTAACGTTTAAACCCAATATTTCCCATTTGAGCACGAGCTGATTCAAATTGCGCCTTTAGCAATTCCATACAATTACTAGTACCGGAACGACTTGAATCCTATCTAGGGAACTATAAACGGTCTATAAGTTGAGTAAACCCCATTCAGGTATGCACATAATCAAGGGTTCAATTGAAGACGGAATGACACATTCATTGATTCAGTAAAGGGGTTTATTGAAACTTATTTAAAGGACCCACATTCAGACAATCTGTGGCTCTGACTATATGGCGCGCAATGTATCTAATGAACATAGAAATAACTTACATTGTACATGAGTTTACATAACGTCACCAATTTTTATTGGCACGAATAATTCGGGAAGGTGCCATTATCTGGAGCTTATGAACAATGTGCACATACTGTTCTGTCAGTTGGGATGTATAATTATCATGAGTCGGTCCCCAAGGACTCGAGTTTAACGCACCAAAATTGCCCCCCTGACACTCGAGGACAACGTATGACAATTGACCTCTTTCCGTAGGTTAAACGGGTGCTTTTGAAATTCAGTCCGCGATCATGATACATTGCAGGTGCAGAGTGAATCTGCTACATCTAGAGATGTGAATTATTCTCCCGTTTCGGTCGAGCATGACAGACGGCATGACCAACTCATCAGTCGTGCTCGATTCCATTGGTGTCTCGCTTACCCGCACAAGTGAATTACTCGGTTGAGCAGAGAGAACTGTTCACTTGATACGGCTAATTGGAAACGTCAACCGATATGCAAGAAACGTCCTCCTAGTTGACTCTGCAGTGAACGTTTATTCATACATTCGCGGTAAAGATTCCTAGAGTAATGCATACTAAATAACGTATCCAAGTGGTTAATTTTGTCTCCTAGACAGAATGCATCCGTAGAGATTGAGTAATGTCAGGTTACTACGTGGGATCTAAGCAATAATCGGTCGTTTTATCCGTAAACAATGTTATACTAGATCAAATATCATAGTGCAGGATTCACTGAGGCGCAAACATTATATCCTGTGAATCACTTGATCCATATTCACGCCGAGAGGATTAGTGGTGGTATCTATTGGGGGCATGATTGTTTTGTTGTATTCCCATTAACACATTGAACCTTAAAGAGCTGATTTTCCGAGATGGGTTCAATGTAATGACAAGTTACAATTGTCAGTTGATGGGACACTGTATGCGTTCTCTATCAAAGAAATATGCATCCCAAACAGCGGACATGGATATGTGAAGTGTAAAAATATTTGGCAATATGAATCCTTCCGTACACAGAAGGATGTTTACGCCACATATATAAAGAATAATGTGTGGTGTTTGTCCACTATAGTGATCATAAACAGTGTTCATTACTTCTGTTATCACCTTGAAGTACCCCATCATTCAGGACACAACGTCGTATGTATACAGGAAGTCCACTGTATATCGATACTATTGGCAACACACGCATCCTGGGAAATGATTCAAACCAACTATACACATTCATGTACCTGGCAGGTATATATGTGCGGTCGCTGTCCGTTTTATCGATCGGTCTGTGCTGTCTTATATTGTCAACAATAGCTTGCATTAGTTGAATAAATAATGCCGTTCCATGCAAAAACCGCATGAGCAATCTGGTACAGGGTAAGTAATAGACGTTTCTTATGATATTTATTGGATCATAATATCACGCGAAACAAGAACGTATAACACTTTGGATTGCACATTTTACATCATATTAGGATATTAAACTCAAGGAATCTCTTTGTCAGCCATGTTGTAACACCAAATAGTCTTGTGTTATATTTTATCTGTGCCCATCAATCACAGGAGCTTGTGTGTTGATGAATGACATGTAGCAAGGTAGCGCCAGAGCGGGGCTTGTACGTGTCTACAAGTGTGCTAATGAGACTGCACCAGGGTCCCATGAAGTGTGTCAGCACATAAGTTATTTAACACAACTTTGTGTAGAGGTGAATCACCTCAAGCTTTTACAGCACTTGAGAGAATCGCACTCTCCCTGGTTGATCGAATGCAACTCCAGTGACTGCATGAAATTCCCATTAATATTACAGATTGTGGATGGATGAGTGCTTTGTTTTAAACCCAAACAAGATCATATCACTGAACATCCCATGAAACATTGACAAAATTATACTAGAAAGCTTTTACTTTAGTTGTCCCATTGGAATTGATTATATTTGTGGGTCTGGGACTCTTTTGTCAATGGTGTTTTTCGGCAAATGCTACAAGTATTGAGTATTTTATGCACAACTCACTTTTTAGCTATATCATTAGTTGCTAGTATTCCAAATTATATTGTGGTTTACCTTCTTTGTATCATACATTACTTGCTCTGTTCACTGCGTATCTTCTGCCCTTGTTTCCCAAAAGAGATGTGTTTGGGTTATGTCTTGTATATTTCTTTATGCGGACAGATGTCACATCATATACCTGCCAGTGTTAAGTTTATGATACCTTCGCTTACACTTAATCCAAATATTGTGAGACGGTTACGCGGATAACTATCCGATGACCTTTAATCTGCATGTTACCAACAAACGCAAATGTGTAATCTAAGAGAATTGTGATTTAAAATGACATGACCTGATTCTGTGTTATCCAAGGAACCACACAAGCATGATATAAAGCGTGTAGATATATGTATCTGCCGTCAAACATATCATAATATTACGAGAAATTCAAGCAGATAGGAGCGTCGTTAAATAAAATGTACGATTCTAGATTACGACAGAGAGTATACCTAATACGTATAGACTGACTTCTGTGTCTATTTTCCACTGCTTACGGTATATGCTGGGAAGGCTTATTTCAAAATA
>JAXGGS010485037.1:0-11370 GCA_035585475.1 Armandia brevis
TCTTCGACACGATCACCTACTCAAAGGTAGGTCACCTGTGAAGGGGGCACAACTTTACTCATCAATCTGAGCTAACTTATTTCTATCAATTATTTTTCATTTATAGGGGGCATCAGTAAACAGGATGATGTATTATTTCCTGGGAGAAGATATATTCCGAAATGGATTAGCGGTTAGATCACAGTTCAAGAGATTAATACATGTGATTAGTACCATATCTTAAATAAATGGTCATATAGATGACAATGAACTGGGTTTGTTGCAGGCCTATCTCAAAGAAAGATCTTACCAATCTGCATTCCATGATCAACTATTTGGAACTTTGACGAGGGTGAGTTCAACAATATGGAACACTGATATGGGACATTGTTCCAAAATAAATAAAACGGCCACGGTCGAAACTTAAAATTCATTTAATGATAATAATAATTATAAAGATATCCGATTCAGCCGTTATTATGAATTGTTTTCAGGTGGCCAATGACGACTACAGTAATCCTATAAACGTGACGAAAGTGATGCACACGTGGATCAAACAAATGGGATACCCGGTGGTTAACGTGGAGTACAATTCTGTCACAGGACAGGCCACACTCGTCCAGAAACACTTTCTACTCGATCCATCCAAAATAAACGAGAGACCACAATCCGAATATGGGTCAGTGCATCAGTTTTGGTTTAACACATAATCATATAACCCCATTGCCGCATCATCTAAGAATCTACATATTAAGACTAGCATGCTCTCATCATCGCAGATACCTTTGGGAGATTCCCTTCACGTGTATCACAAACATGGACACAGATGACAAATGGGTGAACGCCGAAATTTCGTGGTTCAACACAGAGACAAGTAAGCATGCATGATGTGAGATAACACGAGGTACGGTGACAGTTTCTGTTTGGTGGGCGTTGCTTTTAATGTTCTGGTTTCTCATACAGCGACATTGAGCTGCACTGATGGTGGAGATTGGGTACTGGGGAATGTAGGAGAGAGAATGTACTACAGGGTCAACTATGACGAGAATAACTGGCAGAGGCTAATTGACGCGCTGAAGGAAGACCCGACCGTTAGTCAAACAAACTCACTTTATGATTGACCTCTTATACCTAGAAGATAAAACCCAAGGATAACGCTTTAATATCATTGTATTATTATCAATTATTTCAGAAAATTAAAAGTCAGGCAAATAGGGCACAAATCATCGATGATGCATTCAGCTTGGGAAGGTGTGTTCAACAAATCTGGATAATATACAAATACGGTACCTACGATTATGACATTGAAACAGGCCGTTACCTAAATAAACATATACCTGTTTCTTTTTGCTAGAGCTGGGGAGCTTGACCAACTGGTTGCTATGCAGGTGACTGAATACCTGGATCTAGAAACAGAGTACGTGCCTTGGTACGCTGCCTCGGTGAATCTGGGCTACGTTAAGCGGATGCTGCAACTGTCGTCAGTGTATGGGGACTTCAAGGTGGTACTACTATGCTGTAAGAAGTAACTGTTATACAAACCATGCACCGAAGGATTATAATCTTTTTTATGTATTTCTTTCGCAGAGATATATGCGTTTAAAAACGCAGCCTCATCTTGACACATTGGGATGGGGAGAGGTGGAGTCCAAGAAACATATCGATGAGTGAGTACATAAAGATACTCATTTAACAAGACGTTTTTAACATAATTAATGTTAAATAATTTCAACCGGAATACACTTATACAACTTCACCACAGGCGAATGCGGCAACTTATTGTAAGCGAGGCCTGTTCATATGCACTGGACAACTGCGTGAACAATGCAAGTCAATTATTTGCCGGCTGGATGGATAATGTTAAGAATGGGAAACCCAACACGTAAGCCAGATATTCATAGTTCTGTTGTGGTTTATATTTCGGCCAAACTGATATACAAATAAGTAAACCGAGTTTGGCTATTGAATTTTAATTAATTACAGAATATTGGCAGACCTAAGAAGCACGACATACTGTACAGCTGTGAGCAATGGCGGAGTGCAAGAATGGGAATTTATATTTGAGCAATATCCAAATGCCGAATCTGCCAATGAGGGGGCCAATATCATCAGCGCTCTGGCTTGCACCTCTCACGCTTACCTACTTAATAGGTAGGAATTGGTTTGATAACTCACACATACTTGTGGCTCGTATGAATATCTAGCTCAATTATTGTCTGACCCATAAAGCTACTTGGAGCGAGCACTGGCAGCAGAGATCCGTCTGCAGGACTTCAGAACTGTAATAGTTTCTGTCTCTGAGAACCCGAGCGGACGAGCGCTGGCGTGGAATTTTCTCAGGGCAAACTGGGCGAAAATAAGAGCGCAGTAAGAATCATAAATGTACAATATTCTTGCTTGTCTGATATTAGTTCCATGAAAATTGAATAATCCATAACACATAGGTTCGGAGATTCGCCTTTCACGTTGAGTAGAATGATAGAAGGTGTGACAAAAAGTTTCTCCACTGACTGGGAACTGCAAGAGGTACTCGTCCATGTAGTCCGAATTTATTATTTAGAATAACCAAATATCAGATATGTTCCAAATCTCTGATTGATATGGCGTATTATTTTACTCTCTAAAGTAGACCAATTTCTATTTTCAGTTGAGAAGCTTCAAAGACAGTGTGTCAGACGCAGGGTCTGCAGTGTTTGCTTTTGAACAAGCGATGGAAACAACAAGTATAAACATAGCATGGAGAAAGGCGAATGAAGCCAATATAGCAGCATGGTTGAGGTCTACCTTGACATGAATATTACGTGTGTCTTGAAAGGCTAGGGTCCTCAGTGATTAAACTGTGATGAAAATATTTACATTACTCAAAAATATTGCTTAGAGGTTTATCCACATATCGCTAATTTAGATTGATAATATGGCGATGACACGCGCAAATTGTTACTAACATAGCCGTGTTTATATATCTAAAAGGTATTTGCTTCATCAGAAAGTCGTACACGATAATGAAATAGCTGCATAAATGATTGCCTATATATATTTCAAATGGATTTTGTAAGATTTGAAATAAACATTCCACCGTAAGCTCTTTGTTAATCGAGAGTCAGAAATCTATTCTTTTTAAAGCAAAACTAGTGATTTGAAATTGACACTATTACTTTTTACCGAGATGAGTGCTATGTCCGTATCCCGGTTTATACTGTGCGTCTGAGTGCACGTCAAACGTGTCGGGAAGGCAGCAGGTTGTGGTGAGGTTACAATAGAACGACTCGTGATTGGTGAAGCCGTGGTGGTAGTGCCCGTGCGTGCCGGCATTACACAGGTCGGGCACCACGCACGTGCCGCTATTGGCCGCGCACAGGGCGGGCCGGTCCGTCACCAGGTCAAAGTTGATCCCGAACGGGTTCTTCCCGATGAGATGCCGCTTGTTGGCGTTGTGGCCCACCTCGAGGCAGCAGATGGTCGTGTCGTTGCAGGCGAACCGGTGGCTCGAGTAGCGGGAGCCCGTGGCGCACTCGTTCGGCGGGATGCACATGCCGCTCTTCAGGAGGCAGTGAGCCGTGAAGTTGGCGACGTATAGCTGGTTGCCGTACGAGAAGTGCGCGTGCGAGATGCCCAGCCCGCCGAAGCCTTTGTGGTCCTGCAAGCTGTGGTCGATGACGACTTTACGTCGGACGTAACCGTTTTGACGACGTCGTCTTCCGTGACCACGACGGCGTCCGTGACGCGCGAACGTCCGGAAACGTCGTCCGTTACGCGCGAACGTGCGGGAGCGACGTCCGTTACGCGCGACGAAGTTACCAGCGTATACGGGTTCGTAATATCCGCCGCCTCCACCTCCTAGGCCTCCCCGCAGATGGTGACCTCCGCCGTAATCATGGTGACCTCCCCCGTGACCTCCGCCGTAATCATACGCGTGACCTTGACCGCCGTAGTCGCCATGACCTCCGTAGTCTCCGTGTCCGTGATCGTTGAACCCGTGACCTCCCCCGCCATGTTGACTGTGTATGCCGTACGCCCGGTAACAACAGATCGCCGTCAGGTTACAATCAAAGGTGTGCCGCTTCAGACTGTAGCCGTGATGACCGCTGAAAACCGCGCAATCTTTAGGCGAGACGCACGTGCCGTTTAGCAGGCCGCACAGCTGGACCCTGCTGGCCTCGCTCGCCAGGAAGTGGTGGTCGTGCAGACTCTTCCCGTGCCGCTCGTGGAACGTGTCGTTGTAGGCGAGGTCTTCGAAGCAGCAGAGCTCCGTGTTGGTGCAGTCGAAGTTTTTGCGCTTGAGGTTGCCGTGCTTGTCGACGGTGTTGGTGGTGGTGCAGTCGGCCACCGCAGTGCACGTGCCGCCGAGAGCCGTGCACAGCGCCGCTCTGTCCGTCACATCCCGGTAACTGTTGGTGGCACCCACCCTACTGCCGAAACCAAATCCAAACTTGGCTCCTGTAGCAATGTCCAAGTAATTATAATCAGAACATATCAATTATAGCTATTGTCAAACTTCAGACACTAATAATTCATTTTTTATAATGGGTTCATGAGATTATAATATCTCATTATATTATGTAAACAATCTATATGTTCATGCAGTAAGATGAACAAAATTATATTCAACTACATGTAAATATTATGTACAAATATTACAATATCAATGACTTATAACATGTACATGTAAGTCAATCAATCATTCATCACTAATCGCCTTCTCAGTTCAGTTCGTCATACAAAAAGCGTGTTTTTTTTTCAATTCTAGGGTAAAATCGAATGTGTCATCTATAAGACCGATCTGTGGTTTAGGTCGGACTATGATTCATATTCAGCTCATTCACATGACTGTGGGATAAATAGTCTTTGCTGAATAGTGTGATATTAATCGTCACCTACCCGCAGTACCAGTTAATGAAATCAGTAGAAAAAATGCGGCGAGTCCACAGTTAAAAGCCATTCGTCATGGATGTAATGGTCGCATACCTATCACAGTGTCGCCAACTGACATACAATTTACAAGTTTAATTTCACATCGCTCTATTCCCGGTAATAAATGCACATATCAGATGCCATAGGTATCGGTGCACATTAAATACCCACAGTTTAATTGCAGTAATTACGGCACGCGAGGTCTAGAAAGCACAACGTGTAGTGTTAGCTCACGTATGTAAATTTAATTGCACACATGTATACATGTGTATTAATACATACGAAATAGAGCCCATGGGGGCATAATTTATAGGAATCATAATGCCATTTACCACATATTTCACCTGACCGGCAAAATATAAATTATAGTATAATGACAACCATTTATTTCATGTTTTTCTATCGGGTATATATCTTTCCACTACGAGTTAAGTGCAAACTACAATACGAATATATTCGACACATACACTGATTATTGTTCTTAAGTTTTACAAATCATCTATTCCACAGACTCATTCCTCGAGTTATAATAAGATTCCAGATATATTTGTACAAACATAATTCCAAAGTTAATGTTATCACATTAACCCGGATGTTTGTATTTCCACAGTTCGCGTTAAACCGCCGATTTTGTCAGTGTCAGAAACTCTTCATTTAGTATCTAATGGTAATCGATCCGCGTCACATTTTGAAAGTACGATGCGTATTTGAGGTATATCTGCGATATAGTGTGTATCCTTTACTTTAGATACTCATCGTTTATGGCTCTTCCTACTACCAGCTGACGTATTTGTGTAGTTCCTGCTCCGATGGTGAAGAGTTTAGCGTCTCTGAGAAGTCGGCCAGTTGGATAATCATTGATACAACCGTTGCCACCTGAAATGACAGAGATTCCGTTTAATATGAATTGATAAATACTTGGCACACCACAGTCATCGATCGGTATTACTTTATGATGAATGTGTCAATCTAGTTCTAAGTTGGATGACTCAACCATCGAACGAGTACGCAAATGGAAGATGCATATTCGAAACTTGGTTTTGAGAAGAGCGATCATGTCATAATCCATTCACTGCGTTTCTTAGGAATTTGAGATAGACCTGGTAACAGATAAGCCGAGGAATAGATAAAACTCACCTAAAATCTGCATAGCATCCAGCGCTTGTTTAACCGATTGCTCTCCAGACAGTGTCAATACTGCACATGCGTCCTGTGATTAATTTTAGAATATAACTTGAAGCTTAAGATACAAAAGGTGTGTTAATCCATAAACAATCGTTGTAAAAGGGAGAAACAATCTTACCTTCGATAAAATTCTTCCTTTATCCAGCGCCCTTACAACGTTGTATAGATACGATCTACATGACTGAAGAGTTGCATACATCTCTGCCATCTTTGCTTGCATCAACTATCATTATATATAACGGTCATTTCACGTAAGACAGGGACATTTTGTGAATAAAATTCTTGAAAATTTAAAAATAATTATCCCTTGTACATATGCATTACTATGTATTTCCTAAAAATACATCTTATAAGTCATTTGGTAGTGATATTGTCATCACAATTGTAGCAGTCTATTGATTAATTTTTTATCCTTGAATACCATGACATTTATTTACTTAAAATTCCAAACTTTTGTAAACTTTGAGATGTACAGAATTAATTTGACACTTCAGAGTTCTTCATCTCAGAATCCATCACTACGCATGAATCGCAATGACCAATTTGATGTATTCAAATGTGAATTCAGACAAATCATTGAGATATTAATTACGATATTTTTCTGTCTTTGAATTAAGTTAGGTTAAAGCTTGTATACATCACCCTTTTTTACAAAAAGTCCCTGTCTTAGGCGAAATTATAAGTTACAGTCAGTTCAGAATTTGGATAAAAAACGCGATGGATACCAATACATTCTCGAAAGGGTTGGATACTTAAGGATCAAGCATATTTTTAGTAATGTTTCTTATTATACGGGACAATTGCCGAATGCTTTCGCAATCGCTACATACCTGGAACTTGGCAATTTCAGTTCCGAATTGTTTTCGTTCATGTGCGTATTCAAAAGCCACATCACAACAAGCCTGTAGCACCCTGAAATGTTCATCAATTTCTAAAACGTATGTTAACTAGACGATCTAACCCCGTAAAAGAACAGTTAAGGCTACTATTATCTTTGGCAAATTATCCTTTATGACAAAATATTCTATGTACCCTACAGCCATTGAACAAAACATGATTCTTTCTATGTCCAAGCCACTGAACAAAACGTAGATTCCTTTGTTTTCACCGCCTAATACATTTGATGCTGGAGGAAGGGATACACGTTAACGTATAATTTGTTACACTTGTTAAATCGATTTCCATGTGAGAAATTTTGGAATAATGGCCTAGATGAATATGAATACATTTTTTACCTGGTACTTTGACGTCCTCTAATATTAACTCTCCTGTTTCTGATCCCCTGTGACCCAATTTGTCCAATTTTACTCCTCTGGAAAACCCCTCCATTCCCTGTGATTTACACATTCAGATGCGGATTGCAAAATTGTAATTTTTGGAGCAGGTGAGAATAGACACACAAATTAAAAAATTATTTCACCTCTTCAACAATAAATGCGGTTACTCCATGTTGCTTTGCGGATACGTCCGTTTTTGCGTATACGATGATCCAATCAGCTATCGGTCCATTGGTGATCCAAAATTTGGTACCATTCAATACATAGTAATCACCTGTCATATACATTAACCAAAGATAAGATGCCAATAAAAAGGTTAAATCAATGAAACTGAAAAATCGTCAGCCAACGGAGTCCTAGTCATTTTAAAGTGCGAAAGGAATCTGTCCTTTTAGCAAAATGTACGTGAAAGTAAATAATTTTTGCGAATTCACCTTTCTTTTCTGCTTTAGTTTTCATGGAGACAACATCCGACCCTGCGCTAGCTTCACTCATCGCTAGAGCTCCGATTTTCTCCCCTCGGCAAAGCTAGGGAGGAAATCTATTAATTATAACCATAATCTCCTTCTACGATATATAATTATTATCCACTTGAGCCATGCACTTATATCAAACATTGTATAGATAAAATTGGCACTAGCCGATAACGCTTGGAGAATCGAAATATATACTAGCATTTGTTGGAAAATTTAAGTGAAATGTAAAGCAAGGAGTAATTATGTCACTGATGGACGATAAATGGTGTATGACCTACACATGACCACTGGTTGAATAAATTATTATCATTATTATGATTCTTCTTCTTATTTTTATTATTATTAGGCTGCATAAAATTATTAGATAGTTCGTCAGGCCCGCCCGCATGGGCATGAGACTACCTGCACCCCCCATTTTTATTTGGAAAAATTGCCACACCTTCTTTCTCAGAATTAAAAAGGAAAAGAAAACCCTGCCACACCCTCCTTCTCAGCTGCCGCACTCCCTATTTTTATACGCTCTTACCACTGGTAGATATTTCTGTTTCTGCTCCTCGGTTCCATTGCGGACTATTTGGTTGAGCATCAGATTCGAGTGAGCGCCGCAGCTGAGTGTTACAGCGCATGACGCTCTCGCCATCTCCTCGGCTATCAAAGTGTGCTCCATAAAACCCGCTCCAGTCCCGCCATACTCGACTTTCACATGCAACGATAACATATACAAGTAGGTTAGGGATGTGCAGTCAATTATAACATTATGTAACCAGAATGATGATTATTTTATTGACAAATCCCCAATATACACCTGGGCATGTGACCCCTAAAAATCCCAGGTCACCACATCTTTTCATGAAGTCCTGAAAATGACAGAGAATGTTAAAACCTGAAAAATGTCTTTATATATAGGGTCTACCGAAACAAATCAATTGATGAACGCAAAAAGTCCACCCTGAATCCGGGAAAATCATCGTTCTTGTCAATTTCCTGAATCTTTGATGCAATTTCTTCTTGTGAAAATTGGAAAGCGGTCTGTCTGAGCTGCAGAAAAAATTCGCATCATTGATTATTATTTTATTTTATGACATTAATCATGAGTCATCTTCATCACAATAATTTATTGTCTTGGGTAGGCTCACCTGCTTTTGTTCTTCTGTCAGTCCGAACAAATCATCATCGACAGGATAGAACTTACTCAGGCATCGCTTTGCCACTTTCTGTTGGTGACCAGCTACTGAGGTACACCGGTTAAATATCCGAGACAAGCCGCGGCCGAGCATCTTTCCAGGGGTCAACTATACGTAGATCAAATAATACATATATATGTCGAAATAAGCATCATTATACTAACAATGTAGCCTGTCATCCTCGCGATAAGATTTGCTACACATTAATACAGATTCTGGCAAAAATACGTTTCTTGGCCTTTAAAGACACGCGTCAAGTTTTAACTACTACAGAGCTGCAACATCTACCGGCATGTGTAATGATACAAAGTTAAGTTAAGGCGATAGCTACCTACATGTACATGTGCGCTACAGGTTTTAACTACTACAAAGCTACATGTACAAATATGCATATGCATGTGTTCATTCGATGCTTATATAATTAAGGGAGTCCTGATTACAGGGAATACATTTTTAGCATACATGTATGTATAACACCTATCCCGCAGCCTATCGGCAAAGTTTAATCATAAACGTGTCGGTGAGTAGATGATGCACGTATATTATTAACTGTTCAATCCAGATTACTTTAATATTCAGCCGTGTGCATGTATTTAAATGTGACCCATACCTATATACCGAGTGATAAAATCCTTCATTATGTTACTTAAGGGACACTTCTAGTACAGTAACTGTAACATTGGCCTATATGGGTTCTATAGTAATCAAATGTACAATGTCATGTACCTGTGTGCTCCAGGTATCTGTAATGATTCGGATATATACCAGGTACTGGGTATTACGGTGCAGGAGAAACCACCAAATCACAACATCGTCCTCGGACTCGGTTTTGAAATATTATTATGTACCCAATATAGATGTGTAAAGTCTATGAAGGCACGGTAGTTTGTTGTTGCTTTTACTACTTCATACGTTGGATTGAAAACTAACTGACACTCATTATCTTAGCGTATAAAGCAAAGTCTACCTGGCTTTAAAATGGTTTATTGAACATTGCTCCATACATGTACCTTACGATGAACGGGTCTTGATTGTTGACATTACACAACCACATCGCATATTTATTAATGTGGACTCTACTTTGCCCAATCTATAATATACCTTACATCAAATCAACCTAATGTATATTGTAAACGACTGGCTTGTCCGAGAGTCCGAGAGATGGGTATATGGATGTATCGTCTAGGTTATGGTTATATGTACTTGTTTACTTCAAGGCTAATTAAATCACCATCAACAAATATCAACAGATTTATTACATACGTGCTTAATACATGCATTTACATATATCAATTATAAAAATACATTTAAATATGTCAAATCATTTAAATATCAAACATTTATAAATATTCATGAACGACTTTGGCAAGGACTTGAAATAATTTTGTTCGTACAAAGTACACAGTTTTCCATGAAGCTTCTATACTGATATGCTACAAAATTAAAGTATGCGACGGTTATTACTTCAGGTATTCGTCGTTTATGGCTCGACCCACGATTAACTGACGTATCTCGGTTGTGCCTGCGCCGATAGTGAACAGCTTAGAGTCTCTGAGTAGGCGGCCAGCCGGATAATCATTGATGTATCCGTTACCCCCTGTTATTAAAAAGCGTCGTTCATTAGATTATACCAACATCTTAATATCAAAATACTTCCTATCAGTAAACAAATGATGCTTTGACCCTATATCAAACCACGGAAGCTGGCATTAACTATAAGTGTTATAAATTGGTTTACAAACCCATAATCTGTACAGCATCAAGGGCGAGCTGAACAGATAGCTCTCCCGTCTTCAGAAGCACTGCGCTGGTGTCCTATTAGTTGTAAAAGAATATTAGTTTTAGTAGACTAAATTTATCACAGTCTTTCCATGTGAATAAATGTATGTATATACTCACCTTTGTCAATATTCGTCCATTATCTAACGCTCGTGTGACGTTGTATAAGTAGGATCTACATGATTGTAAAGACGCGTACATATCCGCCATCTTTCCTTGGATCAACTACAGAATTATATTTTATGGGATTTACTTGAGGGCATAAAGGAAACTAAAATATTCTTAATCGAGTAATTCATTTGTAAAATTCTAAGCGTACTTCTTACCTGAAATTTCCCTATTTTTGTTCCAAATTGCTCACGGTCGTGCGCATATTCAAACGCAACATCACAACTTGCTTGAGATACTCTGAAACAAAACCGTGCGAATGAGTGAATGTGCTAAGTATAACAAATGGTGAAAGGTTTGAATTTGTTAATCAATAAATTCATCCGTATACAATGACAATTGTCACTGTCTTAGAAAGCAAAAACCTTGGGCCATATTTCGCTGACCCGTGCTTAGGGTAAGCGTGACCAT
>JAXGGS010485148.1:0-11140 GCA_035585475.1 Armandia brevis
ATGATGATTTACAGTTTATGTGGTTGATCATTGACCATCATTATTTAAATAAATTACTGGTTTCCTGATCAAAATTAGATTATCAGAAAGTACATTAATCAGGTAACTGCATTATTTTAACTCGTCGTATTTCTCAACTCGCGGATACATGGACGTAAGTACAAACACTTTAATCTAGTATGGAATATCTAGACTTTGGGGATTAAAGTATAGAGAAAACATTTGATGAATTTGCCACATATATGAAATAGTAATGTTTTGACTAAACACGATTGTAAATCCGCAGGTTATGTTAATTTTCCCATCTCTAGTTGGCATGCTGAGTTTTATTCTGAAATGCTCAGTACAGTAGATTTTCGGTATGACGCAGTATTCGCTCTGAGGCGAGTCAATCGTGTCGCCCTGTTAGTAGGTTGCTATTGGTCTCTATAACGCGGTCCAATGGCGCCTATATGAATACACGTGATCAACAAAGCTTGAATTTTGATGACCGCGTTATATCGATCATCTACATAGTTGTGCGTGAAAATTATCGCGAGTCCATTGGTTATTGATTAGTTTGTTTATCTTTACCAGACATAATGAGTTAAAATTATGCTATAATGCGTAGTACCTATTATTGGCTATATATAGTAAGGCTGTGTAAAATAACTGATTAGTTTCTCAAGCTTTTTTTGCTCGAGCAGGGGGAGCGGGCGACAGGTGTGGGTTTTTTTGTTTTGTTTTTTGCCAGGGACAGTGTGTCAGGTTTATTTTTTCCTTCTGAAATGAAACTGGGGGTGTGGCGGTTCCTTTTTTTTTTGTCGAAAACTTGTGTGCGGGGGCCTTTTTTAAACATTTTTCGGCGTTTTTCACTCGAAATCGGGAGTGCGGCAGCTGAGAAGGAGGGTGCGGCAGGTACCTTTCTTCTTTTCTTTTTTAATCCAAATAAAAAGGGGGGATGCAGCGGGCCTGAGAAACCATGTAATAATTTTATGCAGCCTAATGGTCATAGATTATTAGCTTCAACAAGATATCAAAAATTAAATATCGTGAGATAATGACGCTCGGCACGTCAGCTTTTAATGAGGTGGAAATTAAATCTTAAATTAGCATAAAAACTTGTTCGCAGGTGCACTCGATGAAACATATCAAGGGAAGAGATCTTATTAATCACAGTATTATAGTTTAATCCGAGGTGGGTTTGATGAAATCGGCCGGTAAAAAATACAATCAATCTTAGTTTTTTAGTGAGTGCTGCTGCTTTGATAACATTTTTTGAAAGTTTGAATTGAGTGTTTGCAAGTTATTAAAATTATACTATTTAATGCCCGACATGTTGGTCGTGTGTCAGTCAATCTCTGGACAATTAATTGTTGATTTATTCAGTGAACTTTCAAAATTAGTGCAAAGTTTGATAAACCAGAATTAGAATTTTTAATGGACGTGGATATTACAATAAGTATACATGATTGATTTTAGTCAATGTAAATAACCTTTTATCTTTCTCCACCAATGCCGCAATAGTAAACATTCCGCGTAAATAAATTTTAAACGCGGTCCCACACCTATAATCGAGGTATTGGACGTTTGTGATATATTAGCACCCAGGTAGTTCAGGTCCGTGTATTATTTATAATTGTTTTATTATGAAGAGGCCGGCAGTGGATATACAGAATCGTTGATCCGTGCGGACGGTGTCGGTTTGAACAAGAGTTGAGCTGAGGACACAAATATTTTAGTTCTTGCAGATATCTTTAAAGTATCTTGGTTGTGTTGAGTGAGAGGAGACAGTGCTGCGACTTTCACGGTTTTAGACGGATTAATGCTGATTAAGGCGGATTAAGACGGGACTAAGATTAAGATGGGATTATCGCAGAAATCCAGTTTTGAGGTGGTGGACATCGTTGTGCTCGTTACCTATTTTATTCTCTGTCTGGGAGTTGGATTGCTGGTTAGTAGCGACAACAATTAATAATAACCTTGGTAATTTCTATATTATACAGACAGCTAGTTGCTTATTATCATCTGTTCACTTTCACGCACGATTGCTTCCTTCAGGCCACGTTTCGCACCAAGCGAGGGACAGCACAGGGATATTTCTTGGCTGGACAATCATCAAACTGGTTCCTGGTACAAGCACCCATCTAATTACTCTCAATTCTTCTCTTTAAATGTTAAATCTTAACGGTAATTATTTAGCTGTTGACTTTTGTATCCCTGCCAGATCGGGGCCTCGACTTTCGCCACTAATGTAGGAGCACCCATGTATATCGGGTTAGCGGGGGCTGCTGCAGCAACTGGCATCGCCGTGGCAACCTTCGAGTGGTTTGTAAGTTGTTCCTGTATTATACACCCTGCCCTCTATATAACGCGGAGAGCGGGGACATGCCTCAAAGACCGAAAGTTAAAAGGAGTTGCAATAGTAGAACCTGATAATTAGTCACAAGTCACCTTCATCTTTGTCTATAATAACGTTTTCTCAGATTTATATAACCATGATTATGATTGACGGGCGATGTTTTGTTTTCTCAGATTCATATAACCATGATTATGATTGACAGGCGATGCTGTGTTTATATATCCATGATTATGATTGACGGGTGATGTTTTGTTTTCTCAGATTTATATAACCATGATTATGATTGACAGGCGATGCTGTGTTTATATAACCATGATTATGATTGACAGGCGATGCTGTGTCAGATTTATATAACCATGATTATTATTGACAGGCGATGTTGTGTCAGATTTATATAACCAGGATTATAATTGACAGGCGATGCTGTATTTATATAACCATGATTATGATTGACAGGCGATGCTGTGTTTTCTCAGATTTATATAACCATGATTATGATTGACAGGCGATGCTGTATTTATATAAGCATGATTATGATTGACAGGCGATGTTGTGTTTGCTTGCCCTTGGATGGTTGTTCCTGCCGGTTTACAGAGCGTCTGGGGTAAGTTTAATAATCGGCATTTGATGATAAACATACCTGTTGTTACTGATGATATCAATGAAACCTTAAGTGCTTTTTACCTGACAAAGTGTTTTTATCATTGCATTGAGTAGATGTGCCTGCATTCTTACTTTACATTTATTTTTATTTTTATTTTTATATTTATTCAGTGTTATACGATGCCGGAGTACTTGAGACGACGATTTGGAGGACGAAGAATCTCGTTCCTCCTCGCATGTCTCAACATCGTCAAACATATTCTAGACGGGTGCGCGGTAAGTTAGCAAATTTGAAATCAAGCAAATAAATTGTTTCACTTGCCTGAACTAGAATGAGGTTACTTTAAAAATGTTGTGTGTATGGTTAGAATTTCTCGATTATTCCAGGAGACAATGAGCGCGCTGAACGAATTTTAACTTCCCTCCCGTATTCTGTAATCGGGCTAGGATACAGATGAGATTCTATCTCACTTGTCTAATTGTTATTATATATTCAGGGTCAGATGTACGCAGGTGCACTGTTTATACAGCTGGTGTTTGACTGGAATATTTACATCTGTGCAGCTATTGTTCTCTCAGTCACTGCTTTCTACACCGTCACAGGTCTGTTCAAATAGGTTTCCGTGAAATCTTCGTAATATATGTTACTATAAAATCTCTCAAATAAAGGTATTTGATAATTATTATTCACGTCCATTTGCAGCTGTTTGATTTATTAGTAACTCGATCCTCGTTGTAGTTATTGTAAATTGTTAACTTACATGACCTGAAATGGGCACCAGACCATTTCACAGTTATCATAAAATATTACTGTTTATGTGCTCATTAATCATCACTCATCTTTGATCAAACAAAGAGATACAGCCCATATTTGATATTTGATATTAATTAATATGATTTATGTATTTAATAATTTACAGGAGGTTTGAAAGCGGTGCTGTGGACCGACGCCCTTCAGACGGTAATTCTCATCATAGGATCGTTTTGTCTGGCGATTATTAGTGAGTTAATAACGAGCTGACCTAAAACGTATTCAGCGTAATTCACATTTCAAGCAGGAAATAATGATAAAATAGCGAATACCACAGGAATATATATGAAATAAATAAATCACTCCATTCTAACTGTTTATCAAATATATCGGCAGGTCTGATAAAAATTGGTGGTTTTGCAAACTTGGAGGATTTGTTCCTTGCTTCAGCCGCTAACGTCACCACGACGTATGACGTAATCTATAACAGCTCACTGACGTATGACAGAAACGATAACGTCACGATGACATCTGACGTAGTGAGTGACGTCACATGCGGACGTGCGCCGGCCGACTCTTTTCACATCTACCGCAGCGCCTCTGACGGCGCGTTCCCGTGGCCGGGTATGACGCTAGGTGTCGCTGTCATCGGCACCTACGTCTGGTGCACCGATCAGGTAATCTATGCATGAATAAATCATCATAAATTATGACATTATGAATGAGACTCCTCTTACATATCAAATAATAACTCAACAGTTATTTTCCTGACCGGATGTTTTATGAATTAATTAATTTTTACAATCATCCTGTGAGATGTGGATGATGTATTTTAATTTAATCATATATAACCCTGTTGATAGGTTAATATGATATGTTTCTCTCCTGCAGACATGTGTACAGAGGAGCTTGGCCACTAAGAATGTTTCTCATGCTAAAGGGGGGACTGTGTTTGCTGCATGGTTGAAGATTTTGTCTGCGTTTTTCTACATAGTGCCGGGGATGATCAGCAGAATTCTCTTTCCTGGTAAATTCATGTTATTTCCCTTCTCATTAATCCATGTAGTATATCAAAGATTGTCATTAGAAATTGGTGAGTTCAAGTCATGCCTGCATCTTTGAAGGCGGTAAAATTACACTTATCATTGATTATTCTGATTTTATCATATATTTCCTGGACATTCGACACTGAACATTTTAAAAACTTTGCTGTTCCTTGTATTACCATTTTTTCACTTCCCCCTGTAGATGAAGTCGCCTGTGCAGACCCAGAGACGTGTATGGAGATTTGTAGTAACCCGAGCGGTTGTGCCAACATCGCTTATCCTCTACTGGTCATCAGGATTCTTCCTAAAGGTAATCTGTTATATATAGCTATATATTGTTAATAACTCATTTCTATTAGTGGTTATAGAACTGATCCATTCAATCAACGAAAATTTCAAAATAAGCTACATCTGTGGATTGGCAATTGAGATACATCATCTAGACATGCCGCAACTTTGACTATACGATTCAAACTTTTAATCTATATAATACATGTCTCCTAATTATGATATATTCCAGGATTAAAGGGGTTGATGGTAGCTGGAATGTTGGCCGCCATGATGAGCTCTCTCACCTCTGTATTTTATATGATATATTCCAGGTTTAAAGGGGTTGATGGTAGCTGGAATGTTGGCCGCCATGATGAGCTCTCTCACCTCTGTATTTTATATGATATATTCCAGGTTTAAAGGGGTTGATGGTAGCTGGAATGCTGGCTGCTATGATGAGCTCTCTCACCTCTGTATTTAACAGCTCTAGCACGGTGTTCACTCTGGAGATCTGGAAGTTTTTCCGGCCAGCAGCCAGAGAGACAGAGGTGATGGTGGTCGGCAGACTCTACACGGTGTTCCAGGTATGTTCGCCTGTAGCCAGGTCTTTACCTTATGGGTAACTGGTGAAATGCTTTGTTATACAGAACATTGGTAACAAGTCATATGTGTAAATATCCACTCTGTAAATAAAGATGCGTATGGTTATCATACACAATTGCAATTCAATAACAAAATAGTAAGTGAATGCATGTGCAAGTACTACCTTTGCAGCTGGTGTAATTTGGTTAAAGCTTCTGGTCGCATGTAGGGTTATCTTGGATGTCCATACTACATTGTGTTACAGACATTTGTGGTCTCGGTATGGTTACCTATACTGCTTGATATTTCCAGGTATTTATCGCGCTCGCCTGGTTGCCTATACTGCTGGCTGTCCAGGGCACCAGTTTCTGGGATTACATCCAGTCTATCGCCTCTCATCTCTTCCCGCCGATCCTCGCTGTGTTCCTCATGGGCATCTTCTGGAGAAGAACAACTGAAAAGGTAACTAGCATTAAGCATTGATATGCCAATTACATTAAAACATTTTCATTGACAATTTTGAAATTGGCCCAATGAATAAATGCTTACGCCCTTATTTTCCTTTTCGGCTCCATGGAAAAGACAGGCTGCCAAATGACGCTCTACTTTTTCATCTACTTGAACTACTGCTTACAACTCAAACAGACTTCTGACATCGACTGAGACACATGCTTGTGTTAATGTAGTATTTGTGTGTGTTTCAGGCCGCATTCTGGAGTCTGGTGGTGGGAGCTGTGATCGGATTGGTCAGACTTGTGATGACGTGGATACACATGGCGCCACACTGCGGCTCCCAGCTGCCAGACCGGAGGTGGGACATCATTAAACAAGTGCACTACTTACACTTCGCGGTGATTCTGTTTGTTATAACTGTACTACTGGAGGTCATCATCAGTCTACTCACAGAAGCTCCTCCACAACACAAGGTATCGTTTTGTATAAAATTTTTGCTATTGATTAGGTTTCTTGCAGCAGCAGTTGGGATGTAGAATTGTAGACAAAATTTATTAGATTATCTGGATTAGGACTGACCAAGTAACTCCGGACTAAAGTGAAGTTTATTATAGAACATGCAGTGTAGTGTTTACACTCTCCGACTATATGTAGCGAACTGATTTGAATTAGCTGACCGTTAGGATTTGAGATTCCCGCGAATAGATAACAGAGATAACTACTAATTCCCTGTTGGTCATTAGGCATCCTAAGTCTTGTGTTAACTTAATTGGGCGCACACGTAGTGAGTAGGACGTGCGCGTTAATCAACCATAACGGTGCGTTAAGACAATGACTGAACTGTGACAAGCGTTAAGTGCATCTAAACTATTTGTAACGACAAATATTAGTCTCTTACATTATACATGTCAATATATTTCTAACAATATTAACCCTGTTTTTTTATTTCAGTTGGCGAGAGTGACATTCTGGACGCGGTTTGACGAGCTCGCTGATGATAGGACGGGCCATTGTGACAAGGAGAGGTTTACTGCACCCCTAGCTGTGGATGAGACAGGGGAGAGGGCGGAGAATGATTCAGATACACAGACCACTACAGGTAAACAAACTTCTGGCAGCGCTTCTTTAGCGTAAACCACAAATTTAACCGGATGATGTTACGCTTTGTGATTGTCGTAGAAGCCACCAATGAGAATCTTTCGAAGGACACATATTCCCAGAGCCACTAATATTATTTGATTCACCCTTATCGCCCCTCAGGAAAATGGAGTTGTTTGGGGTTTATGAAGAATTATTTATGTGGGATCACCGACCCTGTCCCCAGAAGTCCGACCACCAGAGATCTGCTGTCTCAGCGCGAATCTCAGGAAGCTTCCACTGACATCTCAGAAAATCCCAAAACCGCGCACTACTTAGATATCATCTGTATCATTACAGCGTGTACCTGTGTGTTCTTACATATATACTACTTCTGAAAACATATATACTACTTCTGAATACATATAAACTTCTTCTGAATACATATATACTACTTCTAGTTACATATATACTACTTATAGTTACATATAAACTACTTCTTATTACATGTGCGCTACTTTTTATTGCATATGTATTACTTCTTAGTGCATATGTATTACTTCTCATTACATATAAATACTACTGCTTATTATATATATACTACTTCTAATGACATATACTCTACCTCGTACCTTACCCTTGTGTAACCCCGTATTAATTATCCAACCATAGATTTTCTACTTTAGGACATACGACTTCCGATCACATTGATTATATTACTATACTGCACTGACTGCATTCATGAATGTCGAGCTCCGATGTACAAAGTCATAAAATATCCTGCCGGTGAAAGAGTTTATGTCGCGAACATGTTAACAGGGGATCCAATTGATGAATGGCAGGTCATAAACAATCAGGCTGAAAAAATATGAATAGTTATGCTAGTCTGTGGTGAATGTAATCCTTGAAGTAATAACATCCTTAGATCCCTTTGAATCATTCGACCGAGACAACTTTTAAACACTTATTTATTATACATAATTACATTCAAATCTTTGTTGTTGTTTTTTACATGTCTGATCGTGTACACATGAATTATTTAATACTATTCACGTGTATATCGATTCTGGTACATTCAGTGTTCTAACCAAACACCATTCCATGTAGGTTGAACGCATACTTGTAATATTCTACATGTCAAATAATCCAAGATATTAAGAGCTTAGAGTTCAGAGTTAAACTAAAATCCACGACTTACATGTTTATATCATAAATTACCAAATCATCAGACCACCAATCTATGATTAAGTCATATCAAAAAATGGCTGACCTTTTACTGAACGAGGGTATTATTCCTGACAATCTAGCCCCTTTTTACTCTTTAGTATCATCAAAATTGTCGTTTAATATAACCCACGCGACTGACAGCCATGACGGTTTTACTCAAATGATCTGGTTTGTTAACTTTTAATTACTGATCTTTGGGGTCACACGAGGCGCGATGGGGTTAATTCATTAACTCAGGGAAGCCAATAAGATCACCTCTGCTCGGTGTAATGGCGGCGGTGTAATGGCGGTGGATTTCTCACCCAACTCCGCGTGATGTGTAACAGGCTACATTTTTATACTACTCACGATCACTACTTGTCACAACCTTCACTAGCACTAGTAGTACCCGGTGTCACATATACTACTCAGTGGTGTGGTACAGAGAGGTCTGACGCGACTGTGTAGTTACATGTTAATGTACAGATTGAGCGAGGAGATCTCTCAACCCTGGTCTGATATAATAACCGAGGGAAAATAAAGTAAGAGGGAACCAAAGCATCAGTGATTAGTCTGATATTGATGGAATCCATTACTATGTCAGCTATATCGTGTTGAAGCGAATAAGCATTTACATATGAATGTTGTAAATTGGTATATTGTTCTCCAGTGCGCTGCCTGACCGGTGTTAATCGAGACTGTGGAATCACACCGACTGTTTCTCTGTTAGTGCCACATCATCTTTAACTGTGTGACGCTGAACCCCGACCATTGTTCCCGGGGGATGTAGATTAACTTAGATTATCTTAGATTAACGCAGATTAACGTAGAGTCCAAAGTGCCGCGCCATTGTTTGAGTCTGACAACCACGCGGCCTCCCCTGACACACACACACGCCGCCATGGCTGCTCTCAGAGACAATATGCTGCTGCTCTCCTGGTTATTAACGCTGATTATTGTGATATGCGAGGGCACCACACCGCTGTATAACGGCATGCTGGCAGAGAAACAGGAGAGGTTCATCCTGGTGCCGCTTCTGTACGATAACCACGACCTGGAGCCTTATCTCAGCGAGGAGACTGTGCAGCTTCATCATGAGAAGGTGGTCAATCATCACCGGGTCCAGATGAACGCCATGTTCGAGGAGTGGAGAGTTATAGTAAGTTATTATATATCTATATCATGTTCGAGGAGTGGAGAGTTATAGTAAGTTATTATATATCTCTATCATGTTCGAGGAGTGGAGAGTTATAGTAAGTTATTATATATCTATATCATGTTCGAGGAGTGGAGAGTTATAGTAAGTTATTATATATCTCTATCATGTTCGAGGAGTGGAGAGTTATAGTAAGTTATTATATATCTATATCATGTTCGAGGAGTGGAGAGTTATAGTAAGTTATTATATATCTATATCATGTTCGAGAAGTGGAGAGTTATAGTAAGTTATTACATATCTATACCATGTTTGAGGAGTGGGGAGTTATAGTAAGTTATTACATATCTATACCATGTTTGAGGAGTGGGGAGTTATAGTAAGTTATTATATATCTATATCATGTTTGAGGAGTGGAGAGTTATGGTAAGTTATTATATATCTATATCATGTTCGAGGAGTGGAGAGTTATGGTAAGTTATTATATATCTATATCATGTTCGAGAAGTGGAGAGTTATAGTAAGTTATTGTATATCTATATCATGTTCGAGGAGTGGAGAGTTATAGTAAGTTATTATATATCTCTATCATGTTCGAGGAGTGGAGAGTTATAGTAAGTTATTATATATCTATATCATGTTCGAGGAGTGGAGAGTTATAGTAAGTTATTATATATCTATATCATGTTCGAGGAGTGGAGGGTTATAGTAAGTTATTATATATCTATATCATGTTCGAGGAGTGGAGGGTTATAGTAAGTTATTATATATCTATGTCATGTTCGAGGAGTGGAGGGTTATAGTAAGTTATTATATATCTATATTAGCTCCTTTAAATATCTAAAACTGTCGCTTAATTCAAACGTCCATAATTTGGCATAATACCTAGACCCAACATCAACACTTGGTTTTTAACAAAAGCTGTAGAAGTTCTTCACGTGTACCCGTAACTTGATGATTGATGGTGCTTAATATTAATAAAGCCCGACAGATTCTGATCCCATAGCTCGACGTGCGGAATGATTATCAGATTTTAATTTGTGTCTTTAATAGGATAGATGAGGATGTTATCAGTACTAAAAGTGTACGCGACATATTGATTAATGATGCTTCTTATCGTTATAACGTAAAGCTCAGGTGATTGCGATCCATAGATGATTATTTATCTATTGTGGATGTAATTTACAGGACAAATTTGGCAAGTTTCCGCGGAGTTCGCTCCTGAAGATATGATATAGTAATTAATGTATAATTTGTTTAATTCCAGGATAAGTTTGGGAAGTTTCCGCGGATTTCGCTCCTGAAGATATAATATAGTAATTAATGTATAATTTGTTTAATTCCAGGATAAGTTTGGGAAGTTCCCGCGAAGTTCGCTGCTGAAGATATAATATAGTAATTAATGTATAATTTGCTTAATTCCAGGATAAGTTTGGGAAGTTCCCACGAAGTTCGCTGCTGAAGATATAATATAGTAATTAATGTATAACTTGTTTTTATACAGGATAAGTTTGGGAAGTTTCCGCGGAGTTCGCTGCTGAAGATATAATATAGTAATTAATGTATAATTTGTTTAATTACAGGATAAGTTTGGGAAGTTTCCGCGGAGTTCGCTGCTGAAGATATAATATAGTAATTAATGTATAATTTGTTTA
>JAXGGS010485259.1:0-11367 GCA_035585475.1 Armandia brevis
AGAATCATTTTATTAAGTTTATGCAGCCATAATGTTATCACATACCTGACAACGTCTTTATCGGCGAGGCCGTCACCGATCGTTTCCATGTTCTCGTTCATAGGAGTCGTGCTATTGGCTGATACATCAGAGCCGACGTCTGTGATTGGCTGTTTCCGCGGGCACCAATATGAGGGCATGAAACAGAAGAGTGGGTGCTGCCTGTGTCCATATTCCCCTGAATAACAAATAACAGATAACAGATTATAGGCAATATATTATCCAGATGTCCATTTCACATTTCTGGTTTGTACACGCATATTTCAGGGTTGATTAGTAGTATGATGACTTCTTCGTTAACAGTAGTTGGTGAATATACTAAAGCTAATAGAACTCTACATGAGATGGGTCCCACTATATGTGGCAGCAGGTGCAAAACAAATTTGGGAACCATTTCGGAGCAATTGAGATATGGGGAGGGGGAATATCATCAGAATGAGGGAGGGTCGGAGGAAGGGGAGTGATGAATCCAGTGGGGGTGGGGTACTAAGGGTGGAGGGAGATGAGTTGAAATCAACAGGTTTAATTAATTACTTAGGTGATTGTTTGGTTGATGTTTGATCCTGCCACCTGGCAGACCAATGTTACTTGGCTGAATGGTACATATGAAATAAATAAATAAATAAATACTGTTAAACAAAACCAGGACTGTTCGTCAGCAGCTTTATTCGGCCGAGACGGGCCGAACTGAGGCGGCCTCAGTTTGCAATCTGAGGCGGATAACTGTAATAGCAATGCGCGAGTGCAATCGGCCACCTTAACGCGTATATAAAGTAAACAAAAATGATCAGTGTTAGCTATCGAGCTTCATATTATGTCGTTTTGGCCGGAAAAAAAAGAGTTTGGAAGTGAGAGCCCATCCATACAGATCCAAACCTTGTTGTAGCACGGTGTAAAGGAAAGATGATAGTAAACAATACTGGTGTTAAATTGATGTGTGCTGAATAGGTTTAAAGCTCCCACACCTTTCTATATAGGTGAGTTTTGATCCCATATATATCTGATGTAGACGTTTTGAAAAGTCAAATTGCTATTACTTGTTTGCAATGTATTTCAACTGACGGACTCGGTCACAAAAAATAAGGCATTACCGGGGTTCGAACGCATGTACATGAAATCTCGGTTGAGCGAAAAAGATTGTGCCCTAGGAGAGGATCGAACTCTCGACCTTCAGATTGCTATTCATTGTGTGATTATGAGACTGACGCGCTGCCTACTGCGCTACCAAGGCACGATGAATATTTGTGTAACATATAGTGAAGTAAATAATTACAAGTATGAACAGATATGCTGGACTAGCAGTAGATTATTTCCAACACTCAGGTAATATATAGATAGCGAGCTGAAATAAACAAACGTTAAATGTGTCACATATTTAATCAGTAATTGATCGCATCTGAAGGTTTTTATATCGATGTCAGTACTTAAAGTGGTTACATATGCTGGATAGCACAAATTTTGGTTATATATTTTGACTTATTTTCATAAAAGGAAACAATTTTGCATAATGTAGGTCATCGTTTAGTCGGGTACACAGTGACATTAAAGGGTATATGTCACATCACTGTAGAGGTATAAATTTTAAATGTCAGCACTTACAGAAGAGGGTTTATAGGGGACACGGACCTGGCTCTGATAGCGCGAACCCTTGAACTTAGACACATCATGTACTCATATGTTAGACACGCAAAGCCGCTTCCACGTGACAGTATTCCACAAGCGTTATAAAAGAATAACTTACTAATGTACCCGGTACCCGATTCAAACCCATGGGCTAATTATTGCTGCAATGTTTCTGGTAATACCCAGGGGGGGGGGGGTACTTTTGTGAAATTAGACGGGGTGCTGGGATTGGGCAATGAAAATAGGGACACTTCGCGTGAAATTCGTTAAAAACTTGGGTCACTGTGTGCTAATTACGGTAAAAAAGAGGGTCACTTCCATTAATTTAATTGGGTCACTTTGAGCATAAATTGGCAAAAAATTGGGTCGGCTAGAAATAAGTTAAATTTCATGATATTCTGTAAAATAGTGTCACTTCGCGTTAATTTTGATGAAAAATAGGGTCACTGCAGGTTGATTTCAAGAAATGATAGGATCATTTTAAGTTACCGTAATACACCACATATAAGCCCCACCCGCTATAAGACGCACGCCCAAACTTTGCCTTCAAAATTGATGATTAAGATAACACTTAAGCCTTAATTTCTGGTCCCACTATAAGCCGCATCCCCCAACTTTAGCATGAAATGACAAAATAAAAGTGCGGCTTATACGCGGAGAATTACGGTAATTCCAATTTGAGTATTTTTACCTGGTAGGACCCACGTAATAGAATGGATCTTGTTTATAAATGAGTAGTTTTACCTGGTAGGACCCATGTAATAGAATGGATCTTGTTTATAAATGAGTATTTTTACTTGGTAGGACCCATGTAATAGAATGGATCTTGTTTATAAATGAGTAGTTTTACCTGGTAGGACCCACTTAATAGAATGGATCTTGTTTATAAATGAGTATTTTTACCTGGTATGACGTTGTCGAAGTAGATCGCCAGTAATCCGTACAAGACAAAGTCCACAGCCAGCATGATGAGGGAGGAGGAGACAGGGAACTGTCCAACATTTATATTATCAAACTTCATCCCAGTTCCGATCAAATCCAAGTATAAACCCTGCAAATATGGGGAAATATAATCCAAGTATAAACCCTGCAAATATGGGGAAATGTAATCCAAGTATAAACCCTGCAAATATGAGGAAGTATAATCCAAGTATAAACCCTGCAAATATGGGGAAATATAATCCAAGTATAAACCCTGCAAATATGAGGAAGTATAATCCAAGTATAAACCCTGCAAATATGGGGAAACATAATCCAAGTATAAACCCTGCAAATATGAGGAAGTATAATCCAAGTATAAACCCTGCAAATATGAGGAAATATAATCCAAGTATAAACCCTGCAAATATGGGAAATAATAACTACTCCAAACACAGAGGAAATAAGAACTAAGTTGGAGATTTAAAGCAAAATGTTCACGTTCAGGTACTTGTTCATAGACACTAACATTCATATCCAGAATTCAAGGGATTCTGGTTAGGGTTAGCAGTTCATCTTAGATCTATCAGTATTTTGATTGCTATATTTTCCAAATGAGATTGTCATAAATAAAAATAAGTTGTATCAAAGTGTAGATATAAATTGCTCTTAAAGTTTTTAATATTTCTCATAAATGATCAATATCTAATACTTCTATACTTGATCTTTACCTGCAAGTTAATGTAATGGTTAACCCAGAATTGATTATACAATATATTAAAGTAATGATATTTTACCTGTCCTATGCCCAGAGCGAGGGCTAGCGGGGAGATGAGAGCCAGGAGGTACTGACCGACCACAGGGACGCTGGAGACCGGTCCCGCATCAGTGTAGGTGGTCGTCAGGCTTATAGCAAGGTACAGCAAGCTGAACAATATAGTCGCTAAACTGGTCAGACTTCCTGCCACCTAAAACATGAAGTATACAGCACATTATATCACTAAACTGGTGAGAGATCCTGCCATCTAAAGTATAAAAGTACATACTCATAAGATGAATGCAATGTCTTAATATATCCAAAACCCTAACCCTAAACGTATCCCTATCCCATGTCGTTTGGCCACATTAAAAACTCATGCTTCGGGCTTCAGGCTGTACAAGTGCTATTATCATCATTATCTTTATCATACCTAGATTTGTTTAATACAAATCTATAATTAGATACATGTGATAATAAGAGAAGATTACTCACATCTGCCTTTGTGAAGAATGGTGTGACGAGGAATGCCATGGTGATTATAGACAGACCGTAGAGGAAGAGCAGGAGGAAAAGTATAATCATGTTACTGAACTGGAACAGCTCGGTCGCCCACGCTATGAGAGTCGCCAGGACGCTCACCACTCCTATCACAATGGTATAAACCAGAGCCCACGAGGACCTGAAAAATAAAGGGTAGGTTACATCTACTGATGAATAATTCTGGCTTTAATATGTGTCTCTAATATGAGTAATGATTTAATTAGTGATGAGATTATATAGCTTCGTTTTCAGGGGGACATGACAAATCCGCGTTATAAAGAAATTACGTTATAGACTCAAAGGGTTACTGACTAAAAAGCCGCGTTATAGAGAAAGTTTACAGTAATACTGACCAGAAAGCCGCGTTATAGAGAAAGAGGTTACTGTACTGACCAGAAAGCCGCGCTATAGAGAAAGAGGTTACTGTACTGACCAGAAAGCCGCGTTATAGAGAAAGAGGTGACTGTACTGACCAGAAAGCCGCGTTATAGAGAAAGAGGTTACTGTACACACCAGAAAGCTGAATCGCGCATGCCCATCATCCTCATGCTCTCCTTGATCTTGGTCTCCTTCTCGGTGACGAGGCTGACGGTGAGGAAACTGACAAACGGCGAGTAGGCGAGCACGAAGTAGATGGGTGCGAATATCTGCAGGCTCTGCGCGCTCGGGGTGTAGGGGGAGGCTGGGAACTGCTGGACCTGCAGGGTGGGCCGGCTGTAACTCTCCTCTCCGGACGCTCTCTGTGTGAGGGAAATAAACTCACATATCAGGATAATTACCGTGTACTTTACAAGATGCTTTACCTTACTGAAGGATTAATATATGTCATTATTGTCATTATTGTCATTATTGTCATTATTGTCATTATTGTCATTATTATCATTATTATCATTATCATCATCATTGTCCTTATTATCATTATCATCATCATTGTCCTTATTATCATTGATATAATTAATATAATTAATATTATTAATATAATTAATATTATTAATATAATTAATATTATTAATATAATTAATATAATTAACATCAATCGTTATTATCAATCATTATTCTCCCTCAAAAATAACTTTTTTGACATAACCGAAATTCGAACAGAAGGCGTTAATATTACTTACCCTAATGAATGCTGAATCGATGACATTTTGTAGATTAGAGAAACCAGACCAGAGATAGCCGTTAGCTGCACAGGGGGATAATCCACTCTGTAGTCTACACTGTCCTATAATTCAGCCGAAAATAGAAATATTCACTACAATTAATATCCATATACATGTACATAGTGATAGAGAAATTTCTTTGAGTGTGATTTTGAACTGTTTAAACTCATGCTATATGTAATATTGATTGCTTAAGCATTACATTTGAAAGTCTTAACAAAATTAGGTGCGTGTTCCTAAAGTTGAAAGTAACAAAATATGCGATGCATGTAAGAGATTGATAAGCATATATAATAATTAACTAGTACCGTTATAGCCATATTTCTCTGTTGATTTGGGCACCGAGTTATACGACATCCGCATCGTGTATGAATAATTCGCCAGCGTCCCGTCCTCGAAGTGCAGACCGACGTAACTCCCGGCAGCACTTCCGCCGTCCGAGTTCACGTCCATATAGAAGCTCTCCGCGTCACTCTCACTCTCAAAATACGTCACCGTCAGCGTCTCGTTGTCCAGGAAACCACGGAGCAGATCGGTGACGAATGTTCTGACGGCTGAGGTGTTTGGTGAGACGAGGAACGTGCTGTTGTCGAGGGGTGTGGTGGAGAAGGGAGGAATGTTCAGGGGCAGGGTGGCAAACTTGAGGACCGCCGGCAGGGGTTTGGGCGCCGTCAGGATCCGAATCGTCCCAAGAATCGCGATAAACAAAACCGGATAGAGGATTTCCTGTAATTAAACAAACAGATACAAAACTTTCTGTTACATACATATATTAAATAGCTAGATCGAAGTCGCACTACGGACAACAAGGCAACTATGAATTTATAAACCCGTAATAGTCCCGTGGGAAAGTATCCTATAAATGTACGTGCATTATATTTTGGCTACTTGTTGGAAATATAATGATAGTACTAGAATATATGTTTATATATATACAACAGACCCTCCATATAACGCGGAAACACGAGGATAATTTGACGAATCCCACATAACCTCGTATAGATCAAGATAATATATAATCCTGTGTTATAACATAAAATCTAATTTTGGTAGTATGTGGTCTGGGAGACCCACGTTGGGACTAAAGCCTGGGTTTATAATGAGGCTCTACTGTATGTGTAATATTATAAAGATGGGATGTTGTTGTCAGTCGGTAACTAGCCCTGATATGACGCTCCTGACTGTCGGCACAAGGCACTATCGTCTACCAGATTTACTATCATCATTATCAATATCCCTAGTGGGCGGACCATGGGGCTATCGGTAAGTGTTATAATGTGGCTCTACTGTACTTGTGATTTAAACATGGGAAGCTACTGTCAGTCTGTGAAACTACCAATTTGTGAATCACTTAGCAACGAAACTTTGCTGTAATTCATTCATATGATTGATCAACGGTGGTTTAGTTTTATGATCTTGAATCTTGAATTGTAAGAGCGGAGCGATAATAGAAGAACAAGACGTTGATGTTTGGCAGATCTGGAGTTATTAAATGTGGCTTTTCGGAAAAAAGGGTCATGCGCAGGATGGTCTTAGATGAGTGGCATGGGGGAAGTAAAGATTTAGATCCGTGATGATCTAATTAAGGAAGTAGACATGTTTAGATGTTTAGATAGGTATAGGCCTATTTTAAATTACCTGAAACGTTTGCTTCTTCTTTCTCTTCTTTAATATAAAATTCCGCCACATTAGAGCGTAAAGCTGCTGGCCAAACGAGGCGCCGGTGCTGTTAGGGTCGGCCATTATGACTGTCTCTCCGATTTGTGGGATAAATACTATAAAATCTGTATAAATATTCAGATGATGGAGGCTGATGCCGGGCTAATGTTATGCAGCGCTCCCGCTTCTTGTTGTGATCGGAAGCTGCAGTTAGAGTTGCCGCAGATCACAGTTACAGTTCCGTCGTCTGCTAACTCAGAATTTCTCGCACTCCTCAGATGATGAAAAGTACCGGGAATGAAATACTTAGCTCAGAGGAACTCTGACTCGTCGTATCACCTCGTCAAACAATGTACATACATGTATTTCTACTTCTTTCCTTGGATAATCACAAATCTAAACTGTTTTAATTACTTCCCCCTTGGCACTCAGCTGAGACCACCCTGTGGATAACCCTCCTTTCTTCTCTCTTCTGATACCGCAGACGACACAGTGCCTTGTGTCGCCAGTCAGGTTTAGTCACGTCGGGCTAGAAAACCTCTGTTTTATATCCCTCCCGCTGGCGAGAGTTTAAGTTGTTCGCCAGTATGTCAGACGTCAGATGGGTATGAATCACTGGGGAAGATGGAATATTATTTAATATTGAACATTGAGTTGGAGGACCTTTAATATGAAGAGGCCGCCCCTTGTTGGTTCACGGCCACTCTATAGTCCTGACGTCTGCTCTTTTTATCAGTTGATAATCGATATAACGCGGGTATATCGTGGTCACCGATGTGGGTTTTCTATAACGCGGGTCAAAGGTCGTGCTTATGAGTATTATTGTTGTAAATCAGCTGAGTTAGCGATAAATAAAACTCCACTGGAGATAGCCTAGGTTAGTCATCTGACGTCACATACACTGGTGCCGTAATGGACTACGTCACCATACGTCATCAGGTGACGTCTTACACCGGATGTGGAATCATCACGTGATCTCAGAAATACGAAACTACAACTTCTCGTTGGTTTTAAGTAGATTTTTATTCTTTATTCTTTTTTTTTATATATATTATTCGTACAGGTACGCAATGTAATGTTTGATAGCGTGATGATTTAAGTCTTCTGGCAAAGCCACTCAAGAGAGTCATTTTATCTATTCGTGTTTTACATAACAATCATACACATGGACACATAAATATATATAAATACTTTATATCATTAGCGTTCAAATCAATAAATCGTTTGCATCCGTTCAATCGATAAATTCAGTTCGATATATCATATGTGGACATATATTAACATATATTAACATATATTAACATAACAAGTGGCTGATAAGCACTCAAAGTATTTAAAAATTATAATCGAACAACATTGCGTATAGAAGCGTATAACATTGTCAACAATAAAAGTAACAAATGTAAAATGATCCAGTTTTTTAAATGAGAGAAGATCGAGATCATTTCCATAAAATGTCAATGCAATTTACATATATCATCTCAGATTACACTTTTACTGCCATCATTTGCTGCGAAATCACATTTCAGTCACTCTAAGAAACAAGCGATTATAGCAAACTAAACAAAACAAAAATCACCACTAACTCAAAATTACAAGTTAAACTCTTATAATCTACGATATTTATCACGTGACCTAGGGCACGTGACCTTTGACATGTGACGTCACAGTTGCTCCTCACTCACGCCTCCTCGGTGACATTAGCAGCGTCCTTGGGATGTTTGATAAACGCCTGAATGGGAAATAATCGGCACAGGTTTAAAACTGATATCGGGTGTGACACGAATTAAGATGGACTATACATGAATGATGCGAGTAGTGTGTTTTATATTTATAAGTAGTATACGGTTAGAAGTATTGTTTTTTTAATTTTTTATAAGTAGTATATCAACAGTGAGAGCTCCCGTTATACTAATGGGGATCTAGTGTGTATATATATGTGGGGATTGCCTGATATAGTTTATGCAATAGTAGTATACTGCAAGCAAACCAATGATTCATTTGAGAGGCTTTGGTATATTTGTGAGTGGTATATAGAGAAGTAGTATATAACACTACTCACGTTATATTTGAGGGGCGCTGGTATATTTGTTAGTAGTATATAAAGAAGTAGTGTATAGCACTACTCACGTTATATTTGAGGGGCTCTGGTATATATGTTAGTAGTATATAAAGAAGTAGTATATAGGACTACTCACGTTATATTTGAGGGGCTCTGGTATATTTGTTAGTAGTATATAAAGAAGTAGTATATAGGACTACTCACGTTATCTTTGAGGGGCTCTGGTATATTTATTAGTAGTATATAAAGAAGAAGTATATAGCACTACTCACGTTATATTTGAGGGGCTCTGGTATATTTGTTAGTAGTATATAGAGAAGTAGTATATAGAACTACTCACGTTGTATTTGAGGGGCTCGTCTGCTCCTGTCAGCACACATCGCACCTGGCTGAAGATTGTGATCACTTGTCGTTCCTCGTGTGGGTGACCTTCTGACGCAGCCCAAATCAAGGTCAACTCGGGGCGTTTTCCATCTTTCCTGTAGATGTGCTGCTTCAAGGGCAATTTCTACAAAAACAAGGTGCGCATAAAAACTGATGTACATCTGTCAGCTGTCAGTTTATTCTGACTGTCTGATATTCTGGGTCTCGATCAACTGGGACATCAAAAGTAATTGTACGAAATGCAAAAGAAACAATTTGATTTGACGCAAATGTGAATTCCGCCTACATATACAATAAACCCTCGACACCAGGCGCTTTACAACCGATAATATGTACATGTATATATAGAAAACTGCAGTGGTCTATGAAAATATTGTATAGTTATATAAGCTGATCTTACCTCACAGTAAACTCGTTTTGTGACCCCCAGTTTGAGGACGAGAACATCGAAGGAATGATCGAGCACGGACATCACCATGCCCTCCTCCTCCATCGGTCCACACTCCTTCACAAAGGCGGAGAAATATAACTCCGAACTGAGCTCCTGAACTCGCTTCGAGTTCGTCTTCTTATCGTTACAGTGCTCACACTGGACCTGGGCCTCTCCCTTCTTTATACTGGGCTGGGGAGTGTACTCTGGAAATACACAGAATATAACTAAATAATACACCAATATAGGTAAATAATACACAAAATATAGGTAAATAATACACAAAATATAGGTAAATAATACACAAAATATAGGTAAATAATACACCAATATAGGTAAATAATACACCAATATAGGTAAACAAATATAGGTAAATAATACACCAATATAGGTAAATAATACACCAATATAGGTAAATAATACACCAATATAGGTAAATAATACACCAATATAGGTAAATAATACACAAATATAGGTAAATAATACACAAATATAGGTAAACAAATATAGGTAAATAATACACCAATATAGGTAAATAATACACCAATATAGGTAAAAAATACACCAATATAGGTAAATAATACACCAATATAGGTAAATAATACACCAATATAGGTAAATAATACACAAAATATAGGTAAATAATACACCAATATAGGTAAATAATACACCAATATAGGTAAATACTTTATACGGGGTACGAGAGAGTAGTACATACTATGGTTGTTATGAGTAAGTAGTACATGACGTAGTTGTTACCAGTAAGTAGTACATAACGAGACTAACCTAAAGCTGCCGCCAGACACCTATGCACCATTACATCCGGGTACCTCCTGATGGGAGATGTAAAATGGGTGTAGAACGGAACGTTCAGGGCGTAATGTCTGAAATCCTCCTCATTCTCCAACACGCCCGTACAGAAATACTTCGCATTCTGGCAAATACATCAAATAAAACATTACACACATAAATTCTCTGTCATACACTACTTACACTAATACACACGTACACGCAGAGTTGATTCTCTTACCTGCATTGGTTTCGAACACAAGACGGTTAATATCTGCATCTTAGCTTTAGCCGTGTTAGTAGTACCGGAGATGTCCGCCAGGGAGCGCTGTGAGAGACAAATATGGAATAATCACATCATAAATAAATAAATAATAGTTTCACAGCGGATCCCTTTACCCTTTGATTAAGAAATATTCCCATGTATCATCCAGTAGATGTGAATACACGAAACACAGCTTGTGCTAACGGTAGTTTATATATTTACCTGTAGCGTGCCAGCAGTCGCAGGGTTTATATTAATTCCCAGACTGCTGCACGTGGCCACCAGATCGTCCACTTGTCTGGTCTGCGGAGGGGGGTGTCTCCTCAGAGTGGCGATCTCAGGGAACGATTTATAAATCTTGTTGGCGACGGCCATGTTAGCGAGCAGCATAAACTCCTCCACCAATCTGAGGATTAGAATTATAACAGCAGGGTAAATGCAAGTATACAGTAGATGATCGATATAACGCAGCTAATAGACTAGCTCTGAACTTACGAGCTAGAATGGAATTTTATACAAGTAGTATGTCACCATACATTAAGGGTTGTCTAATTTCGTGATTTGAATATTAAGGCTATAATCCGACAAGCTTCATATAAGCGAGATTTACGAAATATAAACAGTGTAACACACCTTCCTTTTATTTTGTTGATAAAATTACTACTTACTTATTGCTGTCCTTCTGCTCGTAGACATGGTAACCATTCGGCATCCCCGACTCCTTGTCCAGTGAAA